>JAHZNA010005071.1:0-26668 GCA_027743935.1 Sinodicranocentrus sp. ZH6 | reverse complement strand
AAAGGTAAATTTCCTTCCGGGTAAAAACTATTCCGGGAAAAATTCATCCCGGGGAAAATTCCTCCCGGGGAAAAAACCACTCCCGGGGAAAATTCCTCCCGGGGAAAGGGCCGGTAACGAATTTGATAACTATTTTAGTTGAGAAACATAACTGTTAGTATTGTGTCATGACAGACTGATGAGGCAATTATTGTTTAAAGGTACTGAATATCGTCTGGTCTCGATCCCAATATTGCAACGTGCAATGTTATTACATTAAGAAGTCACAGACAAATAGATTAAGGTATAAACTCTGTAAATTAAATTTGATCTTTAAAACTTTGAGAAAGTTGACAGCATCTTCTATCGTACCAAACGAAGAGTGACAAAAAGGAGAAAACCATGTGCTCCTGCTCCAACGTAATACCTACATATCAATTTTGACCATATACTCAAATACTTAGACTTTAAATACTCTTAAAACTAGTTAAACACAAAGGATTTCACAATATATTCTTGTAAGAAAGGCCACTGAATACAGTTAACAACCGTAAAAAGGCAAATATATACAACTGATTTGAGACACTTGACTTAGGTAAATGCAAACCACGAATTAATCTCGTAACCTACTCATAACCCTTTTAACGTAAACTGATATCGATGCTTGAAACATTTCTGGTATATCGTAACACTATTTATTATGCACCAGCTGAATAATTTTTCGTGGTATTTCTTATATCGTATTAAAACATCCACCCTTTTTTAAACGCAAAAGTCTCTAAATACTTTTTTCACAGTAATAAGTATTTTTTTGTCTTTTGTCCAAGTCTATTTTTGCACAAGTTTTTTTCTCTGAACAGCTTAATACACATTTTTTGTATTTTTATAATATACATATATATTCATGGTCAGCTGAAACGACTTATTGAATAATATATTTTTTCTTCTTATGGATAGTTATAGGCATGTTGTGCATGATCGTTGTTGTTTGTAGCTGTACACCTGAAAGTGAGTGAGTTATTTGAAGTCATCGAACCATCCAGACATTTTCTTTTTCCGTCTTGAAGAATAAATGGATGCAGACAAGGGTGTCTAGAAGCATTAGTTTAGTTTTTACGTAGTCTCTACCATTCTTAAGCATTACTTGAAGTCATATGGAATTTCACGATGGCTTTCGTAGATGAGATAAGCGATCAGGGCAATTACGCATGTAAATATAATGCAACCAACAATTACATTCTTGATGATCGTTGCCTTTCTTCGAATCCCTTGAACCTAGAAACAATCAAGAAGAAGAAAAATGAATAAACTCCACATTCTATCAGTATTTTCCAAGAATAGAAGAAAAAAGTGCGTTGGTTGGGGAAACATTAACTAAAACCTGGAAAAGGTAAAAAGTGAAAGAGGGGAAATTGGAAATTAATGGTGCGTGAGTATTTTACCAGTTCCCAGATCATGAGAACTCCTGTTCCAAGAATAATTGCTTTCTGAGATGGCCATAAAGACTCCTCGATCGTGACTGAGGCAGCTTTGAAGTTTGACAGGAGAATTATAGTCGCAACAGGATGGAGACTATCGTTGAGCATCTACAAGGAGATAGTAGAATGTAATAAAATTAGCCTCATCGTTCCGTGTACACATTCATAAAACTGAATAGGCTCATAAAAAGGCTAAGAACACACATCAAAAACATTTAAGACAAATAACACAAATGTTCATACGTCACTTATCGAGCTTAACGAAAGCTACACTATGCATTACAATTTCATACTGCGTTGCTAAAAGCAATGGTAAGTAAATAAGACGTGCTGTACACTGTACTGTGACACACATCTAACAATGAGATTTATGCTCCTTCAACTATACACGACGACATTAGGAAATCACTCAGACAAGTGTTAGGTGCACACTTTCTTTCCCACAGTACTACAGTATTTTTCTGTCATGATGATCTCACCATCATGACGTCAAGCATTAGCGTAGCATTAGAAATACACAAAAAAGAGAAAGGCAAAAAAGAAAGGGATATAGCGTATCAGTTTGTCAGCAATTTCATGCAATGCGGATTTGCGAATCTCTCGAAAGAAAGGAACATTTGTCACATTCTCAACAAGCATTTACCCGAAACACGAAGTCAGGCCTTCGGGAGGAGCCTGTCTTTTCCATCTCAATTCCAAGGTTGAAGTAATGTGAGTATCCATCAGCAGACTCTATCTCGTAGATTTGCAGTGGTGAAATTTTCGTTGCTGGCTTTGGTCTGATTAGATAAGCTACTGTGACTGGATCCTCCTCTCCAGGGAATGATATGGACCATTCATTGTTTAACTATAATTAACACAAGGGTGAATATAGTAAAGCACTGTGTGTGACATAGTGACATTTAGCATCAGTCATCAAGTCAATCTATTGTGTGCTCGAGGTTGCGCTAATCAAACCATGTTGGGAAATTGGATTGAGAAAAGGGGACGGACATACCACGTCTAATTTATACGTCAGAATTTTCTCCTCGGTATTTGTTGGATTTTGAAGGAACATGTCAGTGTCAGAATCTATAATGCCTGTATACAATATCCTATCCGTTGTCGAACTCTGAATATCTACCAGTCTTGGACCTCCACAACATTCTGAAAAGAGTACAAAAACATGATAAGAAATCCTTCGTAAGAAGCTTTGCTTCAAATTTATCACATGCTATTAAGTTAATTAACAATGATCTACAGCCATCCATTATGATTTTCCGTTTTTATACATATAGTCTACTTCTATTATGAGTATGAGGAACTCACCTGGTGGTGAAAACTTCAAGGTAAATGTGCTATTAACTTTTAAAGCTCGGAAGGGTTGCGGGCACACAACTCCTGAGGGAGGTTGTGGTCTGAAAAATTGGAAAAATTGATGAGCTCTCATAGTACTCCATTTCACACATCACTACTACCGGTTGCCCAATCTCTCTACGAACAACTTTTCAATCATATTAACATGAACATTGACATAGTGCAAGAGAGGAGGAATGTAAACAGAAGGAAAATGTGTCTATTACTATTATAATATAAAGCTTAGAGGCAGTATAAAAAGACAAATAGCTTTGGCTTACTCTGTAGGCTTCGACTTATGCATCCTGCGAAGGAAATAGCAAAAAACAGAAGGAGTAAATTAATAACTCATCACATTCACTCAAACAAGTAGTCACTCAACAATAATTAGGAGAACGGAAAAAAAATATTTATATAAGAATGTAGTGTTTGACGCATAATACTATACAGAACACAATACATATATAGTTATCCAGTTCATTTTTTTAGAAAACATTACATTGCATGGCATATGCATTATATGTATATTTATTGTTATTGTTTAATGCTGACTTTTAATGGGCATTCTGACTCTGAAAAACAGCCTGAGGAGAATTACAGCAAAACACTGCACATTTATAAAAAAATTCTGATTAACTTGCTCCTTTTCACATTTGACATAGACAGATTGCAAACAAGAAAATATATTTCAGTATTGATTTTGTTTTTGCATGCACGAGCATATGATGGCGTTTGGCATAAGAATTGAATTCTACGAATAAAATGCGGCGATGAGTGCTATTTGAAGAGAAAAGAGTGAAACAGCTTGATATGCAGAGCACTTAAAACGAGTAACCGACTTTCTCGTTTACAATATAAATGTGTTGATTTTTTTCAGTATGAAACTTTTGAATAAAATATTGTATGTTTATCCGACAACGACAACACACACGTTATTTTTCGTTTCTAGTGGAAAAGGGTATTTATACTTTGTTCTCTCTCTAACAAAATGCCATAATATGTCCACACACACAAACACACCCTTTGTGAAAAAAAAATCCTTTCATTTTAAGTCAGTCAGTCGCTCTAGAGAAATGTTGCGAAATGGAATAAAAAGTGGAAACAAGGAAGAATGAATTTTGTTGTTCTTTTACCCGGTTCTCTGCTTTCCTTGTTTGTTGTGTTGCTGGTGTAAACTAAAAACTGCACTGCACTGCTGGGAATCTGAGTGCGTGCAAAAATTTCATGCATTGTTTTTTTTCCTCGTTAACTTCACCAATACATATTTATATGTGTGCTCACATATTTAAAAGACCCCAGTGGGAACAAAATCTGGATCTTGTATTGGTTTTTATTTTTTATGATGGTGTGTGATGTTGACTGTGGTATTTTCCTATATTTCTAGTTTTTTTTTCTTAAATGAATTCTAATGTGAGTTATGCTATGTTTAATGTGACTACGTGGAATGGCATATAACAGCATGAGTAGAATTATTCAGGGATTCATGGTATTAAATCGGTTTCCCTATTCAATATACATATTGTGAATGAATACGTATTCATAAAAAATATTCTAGTCGCATACCATCTCCCCACATACTATTCAATATATATATAACTCACCAGTGATTCAGAATTCATAAGTTTCTTACACAAGTAATATTTTCTTTTCGTTTTTTGGCATTCGTCTGAGTTTTCCCTGCTGCTACTCTTTTACTTACGAGTTGACTTGGCTGCTTTTAGAAAGTAGTGAAGGAAGAGAAGAATATTGTATGTGGCACGACATTATACATATCTGCCATGTTATGTTAGGTATTATAGTATCAGCGTAATATCTGTGAAAACTGTAGTAGTAGTAGATTTAGCAATTTTTTTTATATAGTTCAAGTCAAGTCAAGAAGAGACACAAGTAGTAGAGCTCAGTTCATGCATGCAGTTTAGCATATATATATAGTAAAAGTAGACGGGAAAGTAGTAGTTTATATCAAATGAGAGCATATTACATGATATACTTATAGATTATTGCCGCATGCCCTCGTACTGTTGCTGCTACACTGCCGCCATACAGCCATAACACATAAATTGCTGTATTAGTAATGCTAAATGCTCACTGCCATGCAATGCCGATTTTTTTGCGAGATGCTGCTTGCTATTCTTATTTTCACTAACAAATTGGCATCTTCACAATAGCGAAATAGACTTGGCGTATGGATATATTTTTTTCACTTGTGGGACGTAGCATATTCTCAGGATTATCCTTTTTTTCCATTGACTTTGCCACTTTCTCGGAATAGAAAAGAGAATATATATAGGATTGTGAGTGGTTATCCCGTATTGTATTAACTTTGAAGTTGATTGCAAACACTGTTGTTTTTCTTCTTCTCTCCGTCCGATGAATATCTCTCGAGTGTAATAATGACGAGATGAGGAGGGTATGATGAGTGAAAGATAAGGGGAAAGGTTTAAACTCACTTATCTGACCGCTGAGGCGGCGGAGGAACCAGTTCGTTCTCAATTTTGACGGCTGAAGGGGAAACAATGGGTCCTTTATCCGGAATATAATCCTGGTTATCACCAGATGATAGAGAGGAACCACCACCGATACCACTACTGCTAGCGAATGCACTAGCAATGGAAGCAGGACTCACAGGCTCAGAACTCCCTGATAATTCTTTACTACTTGGTTGGTCGTCTTGAGACTGTTGTTGTTGGTGTTGCTGGTCGTCTTTTTTATCTGATTCTTCTTGTAGACGGGCTTTCTTCTTGGCCATCACTTTGCCAAAGAACTTGCGACCCACTTCATTTTCGAAGCGAGATTTTGACAACTCCTTTATTTTCTCTGTTCACAACATTTATACAGAGTTATACTCATATATAATATGTATATTATCAACATTATATCATGCACATTTCGGTATTTAAAGATTATCCCCAGATATGATAATGCGCAAATGGGATATCCCATATATATATGTACACTAATGCATTATGAATGTGCATCCCATCTGCACATATATATTTTATGTATATTCATGGAAAAAGTTTATCTCTCTCTAACCCACATAAAATCCCTCTCTCAACCACACAATGCTCATTTCTTACTCATCAACTTGGCCTGTCTGACATGACACATTTGTACCTTTCCAAAGTCAATCATTCATTCACTTATTAACTTTCCTAGTCATTTCTTTAGCCCCTCTTTAGAAAAATAATTGACCGACAGCTCAAAGTCTAGAATGACAGAAGTTAGTGAAAACATCGTGTCCTGAGCACACAGCTCAGTTACAAAAAGGCTATCATACTTATGAGTGACACAAGAACCTATATCGCATATAGGCTCGCATTCCCAGAAAATGAGGAAGCATGCACTTTTTGTATACATGAAAGCTCCTTTCACATCAATGGGTGCAGAAATGCCGCTCTGCACTCTCCAAGGTACATGTGCATTTCTCAATAAATAACATATGATGATGACTAACCCACAAAAGTTTGATATCAAGAAAAGAGCCGAGCAAAGGGAAAAGTGTACATTATGTGTTTCCATCTCATTTTAGCAGTTGTTGGCTCTGCTGGCTACTTTTTCCCAAGATATCTCCTTTCCTAACAAACAGCTGCCATTTGTAGAGACAAGCAAGTAGGTAGCCTCAACGGTAAGGTTATCGCCATCGTTTATTCTGCTGGTCTCAGACAAAAGAGGAGCTTTGACTAATTTTCAAACTCCTTTTCTCTTTTCCCATCTCAACTCACTACATTTTTTCCTCTATTTTTCCCATGTTATGAATTAGGATCACGAGCCATTTCTCCCAGCTACAACTGCACTTTACCATTATTCAGTAAACTTAGTAGTGTTTCTCTATACCGGCGTCAATTTACCAACCACGCGCTTCTACATTATGTACTAGTGCCGTCTGCTTCATTGCTTGCGGCTTAATAATAAAACAGGATGGTTAACTCACGTTGGCTTGTGGAAGAATAGCATATATAAATGTACTTAAATATCTTCAACCACTGGGCTTTACCGATGTCCTTTAGGGAGAGAGCAGTTTTTTTAATAGTCTATATAAAGCACATGTTTGACTTACCTCGTTCTTTTATCTTTGCTTCCTCCTTTTCCTTCTCCAAGCGGAGGATTTCCAAGTATATCCTTGCTGTTACGGACAAAGAGAAAAAAGGAACAAAAGGTTCACGTCATCAAACATTGATCAGATTTCATGTATTTTTCCACTAAGGTTAAAAGTTAAAAGTGGTCTCAAATTCGCATTCAAAGAGAAGAAAGAATAGAATAAGAGAGAAAGCATATGGATAGTATATAAAGGAGCAACACAAAAGGTGAAACTCATACTGTGAAGTTCAAGAAATTAGGTTAAAAAGAGATTTGTCATGAGGGGAAATACAATAACCATACAAATTTGTGGTAAGCAAAAATGTAAGCTGTGAAGCACAAAGTCAAATTCTATATTGAAAGGTGCAAGTTAACAAAAGTCTAATACGACTCGTGAAATTCTAATTAGTTACGAAATATATAGCTTTTCAAATTTAAGCAGTCTTAATTTAATTTTGTTAAATGAGCAATAATATTTTTTTTAGTTCTCACTCTTGATAAATATGTAGAGACAGCCGGACACGATTTAGGCACAATGCAGAAGAGACAGAAGATGTGTATTGGTAAAGTATTGCAAACACGGAAAAACTGGGTTAGTTATACACACTTAGGTATACAATGGAGCTTATATATGTTTCATGTGTCTTGTATTTGAAACGATTAAAACGTGTATCCAATCAAATCGACTTGTGTACATATGTACTAAACTGTTAACTTCTTTTCATCCTTTGTCGGTCCCGGTTTCCTTTAAAATGTTATTGTATATTAGAAATTCTTGTGAGCTTAAAGTGTCGCGTGGTTGTGGTTGTGTATATAAATATGTGGCAAAACACACCTTGACTGTTTTCCTAGTCGGCTCAACCAAGTGTGAAAAGAGGTTGGGTATTATCGCAATTTTTTTCTACTCACAAAATTCCAAGAAAAAACCTTCACGCACACGAGGCAAAGAATGCAAAAAAGAAAATAATTGATTGTGAGAATATCTCGTTTTTTTGTTTTCCTTGGCTGAAAAAAACACACACACACACACGTCTAGGGGAAGCTATAGAGCTCACCGGAGTCTGATCTGGTTAACTTGACCCCACTCATGATACTGGAAGGCTGCTAGTGGCCAAGGCTTTCTTTTGTCTCCCCTAAATGACAAAAGGGATCTCTTTTATTACAGATAGATCGCTATAATATTATTGGTATGCGTGATTTCTCTAGAGAAAGAGAAAATCTGAGACTATAACATGAGCGTGCAATACCCTTCCTATTAGAATGCAATGCAGTACTATATGCACATGTATAACAGCGTGGTATATATAGTGCTCTATACTCGATACACAAAAAAAGGTCTTTATAGTGGCAAGGAATGCAGGGAAAATTAGCTTTTCCTCAGCTTTCCAGTCTCACAAGTGAAAACTGGTTTGGGGCTCCTCTGTTGTTATTGTTGTTGTTAGTGCTACAAACAAAATTCACACAGGGATCCTCTCTAACTTCACGTTTCACCGTGGTAGATGCATTACAATATTATGTGATGTGGTGATCGTTCGGGAAGCTAATGCATTCCCAGCTAATGCTAACACGCCGTCGAGAAGGATTGCATTGCAGGTTTTTTCTCGCTCAAATTCTATTTAATACTGTGTCTGTTTTTCTTTGCATGGATGAAGCATGTGTGGGCATATTATATCTCAAAGTGAAAGTTTTTTTAGGGAATCCGAGAAACACAAGAGACTCAAGTTATTGCTTTGTTGTTTTTTCCTCTCTTTCTACATTATAACCATCGCGTGTTGTATTATTTTATGTGAATTCAAGAGAGAAAGGGAAAGAGAATGAAGACAAGAATCGAGGATCCGGCAAGCCTCTGCTTTTTTATTATAGAGCTCCTCTAGTCAAACTTATTTGAAAGGACAAAGAACAATAGCAAATCTTTAATTTTCCAAATAAACGCAGCTCCGCTCCACTTGCCCTCTTCAATTGCTCCTGTGTTACTGAAGATGAAGATAGGATTTTGTAGAGAAATGGGCCGCAGAGAAAATTTTATTCATCACAAGAGGGCTCCTATCGGAAAACAAAATGTTATCACTTGCACAAAATCACCACCATATCGACCTCACTGGCTTCCCTGCCGATTTTTATATATCATCTTAATAACTATTTAGCATATATATGAGCTTCGACTATATCTGTGAAAGACTAGAAGGGAAGGCAAGTGTGCACGTTAAATGCCTATTTTCGCGAGAAAAATTGTAGCCACTTTCACCACGTATGTTTGCAGCTGACGATAATGACGACTGACTAGAAGATGCCAGTGGCGCTATGCATATTGTAGGTGATGTGGCATTACTGTTTATGAAAGGATTCCTGCATAAACTCCCTGCCGCTGGTATGCTCTTACCGCTTGAAGGATTAGAGTGGAGGATCCTGTTTTAACCGGAGAAAAATATGTCTGGCCAATAAGAAAGATGAAGAGAGAAGGAAGTATAACTGGGGAAGGTTTCCTCTCTCTCCAGAACTACCCGTGGTCTGCACTCTCACACCAAAAGAGAACCTCTCAAAAGAGAGAAACATCCAGAGGAAAGCAGTACATCCTCTCTTGGTACATGTTTATGTCGACACATATATTATGCACAAAAACTTTGCGTTCCTTAACACAGCCAAGGGAAAATTTTCACAGTAGGACAAACACTAGTCTCAGCATCCGCGTGTGCTGTATGAATGCATTAACATCTCACAGCTCAGGCTCCAGAGTGGAGTCTTCATATAATATTTTTTTCCTTTTTTGGACTTCTCCACACTTTTGCTTCTTTATTTCTTTCCGTTGGTCCTTAAGGAAGACTTGTATATTATGCGTATCATGGTGCTGTGGTGATTTCTGGATGTTGAGTTCCCTTTGTTGCTGATATGGAGGGAATGATGCAAGACGAAAGTAGTGACAAGGCAGTAGCGGTTTTCCTATTTCATCTGGTGATGCTGTGCCGTTTGCATGCCTGCACCACGAGTTCCGCTATTGTGTGTTTCTGTATATGTTCCAGTTTTCAACTAGAACTCTTGTTCTTTCTTCTTACACGAGTTTTTTTTTGGAGACGGATTTTCCCTCGTTTTACAGCATACCAGAAGTAGTCGTAGTTAGAAGTAAATAGTATCAGTAGCTCAGTAGTGTAGGAGATAAAAAATGAAGAAAAAAGTCTCCCGTTGCTCCGTTCTTACAATTTTTTTCTCTTCCTCCTTTCTCCAATGCTACCCTAGCTAGCTGGCTGCCGTTTCCACGATTTTACCGCAACTAAAACGAAATATGTATCACGGCATTTGGCATGACTTGGACTCACTAGCAAAGCACACTACGAACTCGTTTTTCTTTTCTTTCGGTTCCTATTTTGGCATACATAGGCAAACATATTATATATATATAAGTATGGTGTTATCTTCCAGAGTGTTGTATAATATATACAGAGTTCATGGCGAAACTACCGCATTGGAACAAAAAAAAGAGTCTCCTCTCTCTATATATATTGCCTTTGAATACTGCTACAAACTTCTATAGTCCTGCCGCTGCGGCTGCTTCCAGACATTACTAGGCATACTGAGGGTGAGTGAGAAAAAGCACAGAAAGAAAGAGAGAGAAAGTACGAGGAACGGGCGGAACGGTACTGAGCGTACGGGACTCTTACTCCTTCACTCATTCATTTCATTCACTCATGCATTACACTCGCACTCTCTCGTTATTCCTCTGGTTAAAAAAATGAGAACGACGAAACTCCTTTTGCTGCTCCTTCTCCTCCTTATCATGATAATATTATGCTTCGCCGTTAGTTTTTTCCTCATTTTTCTAATGTCCTATGTACGTAGGTATGCTGAGTGGATGTTGATATGATTTCACTGTCACTCAAACTACATGCAATATGCTTACCTCGTACTAGGTCACAAGAATGTGCCCCTATGTCTATATTTTGTGGTGGAGGAATAGGTATAAAAGGGAGATATAATGTTTCTAAAAGGACAATAATCAGTAATGCTGCTATTAAAGCTGGACGCCTCTTTGTTCCCTATACCACTGCATAGTTCACTGTTGACAATGGCGTTGTGTGGAGTGGGCGAAGCATTTTCCATTACTGTAGTTGGTCGGACTAAAGCTACGCTAAGCTAAGTTTTTAGGTATTTGTGTGAGTATTTATGGGTGAGTGGAATTACTCGACTTACTCATGAAATACGAGTAAGCTTAAAAAGAGACATGAGAAAGCTTGTAAAAGAACATGGTTTTGGGGAAACGTGAATAAAGGAAATTAAAAAACGATAACTTCCTTTGTACCGTGGGATATACCACAGTACAAACAGCTGAAATCCCAAAGGATATTGATATAATTTTTTTTTCATTTTTTGCATAAAGCTCAAGAAAAGGAAAATTTTTTAATAAAAGTTACGTTCCCCTTGGCTAAGCACGCTTCTATATCCCGTTGCAATTGAACGAAGGGAAAACCAATAGGTATTATTTCCCTTCGAGCTATTTTTCCCCAAACAAACTACAAAGGCTTTCACTCGCATGCTTCATGTTTCGTATCCATTGGCCTTTTCAAGACAATTTTTTAGACATACATGTAGTCAAAACACCATTTCCGTTTGATAAACTAAACTTTCTCCTTGACCGATGGCAAATACACATCAAGTTTATTTTCTATGCTTGTTGTAAACAGTACACTATTTTTATATTATTATTACTAGTGGTAAACCCACCAAAGTACTGCGTGCTCAGGGGTTATCCATCTATTTTGGAGATTTTCTAATATATTCGTTCCTACTTTCAATGTTATTCATACACTTGATTTCCCTCCTCTTCAGGCTTCATTTTTGTATAGTTTACAAGCTGTCATTTCTCGTCGTGGTTGAACTGATTGCAAGCTAGGTTAGTTTACTTTTGCACACATGTTTCACATTAGGACTGAAATGTACCTCGTGTGTTCCATGTTATTACTGTTTCTTGTAGTATTTTTCTCGTAAGTGGTATAAAAGAGTGATTTGATGTTTCTCTTTCCGTTGGTAATGGTAAACCTTGCTTCTTTTTTGAGAGTGAGTTGAGTAGTAGTAAAAAAAGGGAGAGCTGAGGCGTTGCACGAAACAAATCTAATCATAATAATATTCTTTACGATGAGATTCCATTTTATCATTTGTCGACTCCTTGACGTGCCTTGATCCTTACGATTATGGGCTTTGCAAAAAGAGCCTTTTGCTTAGCACGCCGTGCATGCATACACATATTTTATCCTTGAATGAACCGTGCATGCCCTGCCAAGGCACAAAAATGTACTTGATGTAGTCAATTTCTATGCACGCTTCACTTTTCTTTCCTTTGTTGCTTCCTGTGGCGTTAGTTTTGTGAACGCTTTGCTATGCAGTAAGGAACATGGGTGAATATGGAGGATTCCTCCAGCCACCGTGTGATACGTGAGGGGAGTCAACTCTCTTATGGCTCAATTTTCCAGGAGTGAAAGGGAGAAAGGCTGATATTGGTATTTCGTTTGTCAGTCATTTACTCGAGTTGAGTATGCATTTAAGGGGGAAAATATGTTTTGTTATATTGTGGGCATATCTCACAATATATTTTACTTCCAGGATGTTGAATGACAATGGAAGGATGAAGGTACCCGAAATAGTCTACACTAATGTTGTCTATTATGTTTCATGGCTCATGTAGAGTCTCAGATTCGTGTAGCATTCAAATATTTCGATTTACCAAATTTCCTAGAACATGTACGCATTCCACATGAAAGGTTTTTTTCTCAGTTATAATGTAAAAGATAAAAATAACTTTAATTACTTTTGATAGTCTAGAGAAATAGTTAACGCTTCAAATAACTTACAAATGTCCTCTCCGGGTATCCTCTCCAGGAATAACCGCAACGCAAAGAATTAATCAAAGTGGATGAACACAAGAACAAGCTGGAATTTCTTTTCCTTTGAGCAAAAGTAAGTGGGAGCAATTAGTTTCGAGTTTCTCGTACTCCTACGTATTCACCATCTCCCAATGATGAAATAAAGAATGATGACTGATGACCTTGAGGAGTCAACAATGCCAGACTGAGTTGTCCATTGGAAATAATTCTTGTTAGCAGAAAAAAATCATAGGCAATAACGAGACATTCCATAGGCACTATTACTCTAGAAATATTTTTTTACTATAAGGTTCACTACTACAGAGATCTTCAATTTCACAGGATTCCGGCCAATTTCCTTTTCACACAGAATGAGATATGGGGAACGACGTAAAGCGTCACATGAGAACGTCGTAAGTTTAAGGTGAACTTGATGTAGTGTATATATATCCATATGTAACTAAAACGATCTTCACGCTATGATGACATACTGTGTAATATCACATTTTTCTCCATCCACATACACCACCGGGCACCGACCCACTAAAAAACATCACCTACATATACAACTCACAATTTCGCACATTTTCATCCCTGGATTCCAATATCCCCTGCTGATGTGATGAAAACGATGCTACAGAAAGGAAACGACAGCTTGGTTACAACGATGGCATATCTCACAGATGAAGTAAATGTGTAAAAAAATCTTCCAGCATTTCACTCTTCCAATATGAGTTTTCTTCCACTAACTCAGTTGATTCAATAAAGTCTACATATTCTCTGAAGATACAAAAGGACATTACGACGTTCTCATATTTATCAGACTTTGATAAGAAGTGAGCTAACTTTTTGTACTGAAATGAGAAGGGTGTATAGAGGCGTCTTGAAACGTTATTACAAATATTACGTTTATTACTTTAACGCTCACATCAACACATAAATTTCTAGAGATAACGGTCCACAACAAAAGAAAGCAACGCAGACAAGGAACAAGCTCGGCTCACATCCTTTTCCTTTTCGCTCGATTTGTTTGTATTTGAGGAACTATGTGAATTTTTTAGGAATATACAGTCAACACTCTCTTCCTATTCTTATTTTCCGGAGGCAGGAAAGAGGAAGAAAATAAATCTTAAGAAATTTTCAAGGGGCTTGCGTATTTTCAAAGCAAAGGATCCTCGCAAATAGGAATCTGCTGTTCTCGAAACTTGCAGAAGTCAGCTTTCCCCTGTAGTTTAATAATAACAATAATAGTTGTATGTAAGAGTGTACAGTAAAGTTAAAACTGGTGATTTTACTGCTGCAATAATACACATATATATAAAGGATTAAGGGGGAGTAAAATAGCTACCTAGGAAGTAAAGTAAGTAAGACTTGAAAGAAAGAGCCGGCTATCTATCCCTTGGATTTTGATATACAAACTCCCTTTATTTATTCATTCTAAAGTGAAGCTCTTATCACACACACGTTTGTTCAAACAAAAAAGTTTTTACTCACATAAAACCTCATGTGATGTAATGGACAAGGCTCTTTCCGGCTCAATCTCGGAAGATGCTGACTTTCGCAAAATAAAACGAGAATGTAAGTCGGAAGGAAGGAGTACTCAATATGCTATGGTATACTTGAGTGGTTATGGTACAGTAAATATGTATATAAGGATATGTGAAAAAGACTGCACTCTTCACTGACTCAAGCTTGTTGGCTAATTGAAGCTCACTCTTTCACCACGATTATTATGCGTTGATGAAGGTGCTGGTATTATTCCGCCTAGAGGATATTACGTTGAACAAATATACAAAAAAAGAAGCTTCACATTTCTTCAACTAAAAAGTATTTTCTGTTGACACTATCTACACAAACCCTTTTCAAGCTTGCATTTCGTATGTAGAGTAGAACGCAAGGGAAGAAAAATATACACATAAAAATAATGACCAAGTGTACTAATAACAATAAAGATAATATCAGGAGATTGAATACGTAAAGAAAGCTAAAAAAGGCTTCATCCTCATGTCTCTTGAAAATAAAGCCTGAAAGACTTTTGGCTGACTGGGAATGAGCAAAAATTGTATAAAAATATTACTAATGCCTGTTAACTTTTTCTACTATTTTGTGGTAGGAAAAAAGGGAAATAAGAGCCGGAACAGAGAGAGCGCAATTGAAAGAGAGAGAGAGAGATGCTAATACTATAAGATAGAAAAATAGGAACAAAATAATGGGCAACAGTTTTGATATTGAAAGGTTGACTTGTTCCTCTCACTCACTCGATCTTGTCCCCTTCTTATTTTCCCTTCTTTACACACAGGAGGGAAGACAGGAGCAGTAAGTAGGAAAAAGCCACATGCTCTCAAGTTTTCTTAGAGGAGCAAGTAGTTCACATCATTTCGAAATTCAAAGGCAATCAAGAGATTTACGGAGACATGTCAGGGAGATATTGGCCATGAGAGCACAGCCTCTTGTATTCAACAAAGATGTGATATCCTCTTGAGTTAAATCTGTTCAAAAGAGGAGACCGTGGGTCGCTTTTACTTAGCCAGGCTTCATTTATTTAGTATGCACTAACAGCACCATTCCTCGTTTTTTTCAACATCTCATCTCAAATATGAAAACCAGGAAAAGCTGAAATATTCATGTTACAACGGGGAATTACATGAATATCCATACAAACACATGTATCCATTATCTGTGTAAGTGCGAGTGGATATACACACACGAGGATATGTGTGACATACCTTATGCGGGGAGGAATTCGAATGCATGAAATGCAGAATGGAAAATTCTCATGATATAACTCTCAGCTCAAGTTGTTTTTTTTCTTTGCGACTCTACAACAGAGGAAATACAAATATAAGGAAACGTGGCTATATTTACAAGCTGCTTGCAAAAATGTATCTGTTTTGCAAATAGAAGCTGAGAGCATGGAGAGGTTATATAATGGAGCCAATAGAGGTATAGATCTGCATTTAAGAAATATGGGTAACTTGCAACGAGGACCAGAAAACTGAAAGAAAAGACGGGAGGAGTGTTGGTGGTGGTGTTCTTGAAAACAAAACCTATTTATAGCCCTTCATCGTGCTCTTATTTCAATGCATGTCTCTCGAGTGCATGACTGACTGACGGAGTGAGTGGAGTAAAACTTTTTTCTCTCTGATACTATTTAGCAATTTGGTTTACTTTTCTTGGGAGTTGCACACGGTTTATTTTAAATCGCGAAATGATACTTGAAGCAATGATACATGTCAAGATCATGGATAATAGCGTGTAAGGTGCTACAAGGTATATAGGAATCTTTTTCTAATAGCGGAAATAGTTTTGTTGGTTGGGATAACTTTTTGAAATTATTCTCATTTGTATCTCCTTTGTCCCACACCTGGCAGTGAGATCCCACTCGTCAACAATATTAGTCATGGAAGGTATTCAACATAAAAAAATCTATTTTCAACAAGAACAAATATTTAAAACATTTGAGCAACTCATGATGTCATCCAGATCAAGCTCCAAATGTCTCTTAGTTAATTTAAAATCTTGTAAATATACCCACGCACACATCAGAATTACACACTAGTATCAACTTCGTATCACATTATTACATCATTCAACCCTCCTTATAAATAAAGTGGAATGAGAAAGTCTCAAGTCGTTCATTTCCCTTGTGCTAGAGTCACCTTTCACCAACAAAGGAAGTAGTTGACAGGTCATTTAACACACGTTCCTTCACAGTTTAAAATGCTTGCGGTAGCATCTGTCTTATCGCAGTGGCAGAAGTCGTATCGATTACTCCATTTTCTGGCGGCAAATTTGCATATTATTACCTCCGCAGAAAGTTAGTCGACATGTTTATCGTCTTCCTTTCAAGCTCCTACACATTTCCTTTCTGCTCAACTCAAATGTAAAAGTTATTTCTACAACCCAATTGTTCCTGTTTATTCTCGTAGAAGAAGTGCTGTCCAAATCAGATGCAGTAACATTTTGTCGTAGACTTGGCCAAAACTCTGGAATTTCATCTCACCCAAGTTCACCCATTGATTGTGGCAGATGGTTGTGTGCGTTTGAACGTGAAGCAGTTGTTGTAAAAACTACAAACTGACAAGCGTAAAACACATAAAGCATTTGATGTGGCTGGTGATCGTGATTGGCGTTTTGTAACTTTTGTTGACATCATAAAGAAATATATATCCTCCCCTACAACTCTAACGTGATGGGGCAAATTAGACAGAGGAAAGATGAAAGATATTGACTAACATTGAAAAACCAAAGTGGTGTGACTTTATACCACACAAACCCCGCAAAAATCACTCGTATGGTTTACTTTTTACTAAAAAACTGTCTGTAGTCCTTCAGCTAATGGACATATATATGCATAGTTGCTCATTCCATAAAGGGAAAATTTAATGGGGAGCAATCTAAACTTTTATAATGATTCTCAGAAAACGGTTGAGCAACCTTTAAAGCTTGATCAAAGAGAGGAGAGAAAAAAGCATAATAAAATCCTTGTCAAGGTTCTTTTTACGTATTAGGTATCTCTGTGCCTAGTTGTATTCCTCTCTTTTTGACATGGAGAATAAAGTGTGTGTCTCACTCCTTTTTTCATGTTGTTCTCACAAGAGTAAGCATTATGCAGAACGGTATGATCCTGTCTTTCACGGTGCGGTGAGAAGTTATATATACGGTTTCGGTGTGAAATGGGAAGTTTCTCTTGGTTTTTTCCCTTTGGTACTCATTTAAATCACATCCTCTCGTATTCCATCCTCAAGGGAAGTCCTTTTAGCTATAAAACGGCATGGTGGAGTATAGGACGGATGATATTCTCGCCTTTTCGACTTGTTTTGACAGAAGAAGCACAAGTGGCTCAATTAGCCTATCTTTTCTTGTGTTATTCTCGTGCATTTCTGGCTTCTTGAGATAGTAGGCTCACTAATGATAATGACTACACAACTGGTATATGTGCACACTCAAACTCTCAATCTGTTATTATATCGTCAACCAAAGACTATGAGTCAACACGCTGTCCCATTATATTAGTATTATTATGAGGGTGATGATGAAGTTCTCAAACTATTTAGAATACGGCAAAAGCCAAGTTTTAGAAGAAAATGAGTTTCTCCTTTCAAGCTGCCGTTGTTATCTCGAAAAAAGGAATTTGTGAGAGAGAGGATCGTCATCAAAAACATTTTTATCCTCTAGAGAATGTACAATATGAGGAGTTTCTTCTTTTCAACTATATTCAAAAAGGATTTAGTGTGACGACGTTAGGAGGCAGAAATATTTCAAACTTTCAGTTTAAAACTTTCATAAAAAAAGGCTCGCGCGTACATATGGCATCTTTAAGCACGGATTTTTATTCGGCTTAGTCAAAATTTTACGTTTGTTTGCTTTCTTCCCTTTTTACTTTCTTGTTACAGAAATTGTTCTATAACTCTGAAGGATATTAAGGATATCATCGGTTAATACCGTGGGTTTCATTCTAATAAGTATAAACGCTACTCAATTATTACTCATTATGAAAAGTTTTTTTCGGGAGTTGGGGAGAAGCGAAAAATTGCGAGCAAACAAGGAAGCTAAGAAATGCACACGGGATGAAAGCTGAAACTCTATGAAAGGATAAACTTTTCTAGGCTTTTTGTCTCCACGTTTTTCTCAAAATTCAGAAACCGGTGTTGGGTACAATGCGACCCTCTGCAGTTTCTCTCTCTCGTTTCCTTCTCAACTTTTTTTTTGATTTTTCGACCGGATCCGGGTATTTAGGTAGTTAAGAACCTTTGTGCTCATCCGGTAGCAAAAGTTACTTTCTTCAAGGACTGCCTTGATGTCCAATTTTGCGACATACACCTTCTCTTCATCATTCCAAAACTTGATTTATAAGAAATCTTTTGTGAGGGGTCCCAGGGAAAAATAATAGAATGGAATGGAATATAGCGAAGGACTTTTGGAAAAGGGGATGAAAAGAAATGAGAATGTTGTAGAGTAAAATCTTGTTATTTTTTGTGTACACAATTTAGAGCTGTCCTTTTCGTTCCCTTATAGTTACTGTTATATATTGATGATTGTTTTTTAAAAGAATTACTATCGTGCATCCGTAATAGAATGACTTTAAAGATTTTTTTAGTAAAGCAGGAAACAAGTATTAAGCCGCTGAAAGACCCATGAATTTAATAGATTAAAAATAGTCCAACGAAATGGCAAAGTTTTCTAAAATCATTGTAAGGTAACTTTCTAATTGAGTTGTTTAACATGAATGCCATCTGTGTACAATGACGGAAGTAACCGACGAGATTGTGAAGCCTACACATTGTTATTACGATTATTAAACTACTTTTATATGCATCTGCTATATCTCCCCTTTTAAATTCCTTCTTTATCCCCAACCCACAATAAAGTGCTGGAGATATTCTCTCATACAAAAAGAATCTCTTCCACTTATTTTACATTCTGCAGACACAGTTCTTATGACTGCACTAACTTTTTCGAGAAGATCCCATTTGTCTTCCCAATAAGGGGATAAAAACTAATATTTGAAAAAGCTATTCCCATCCTACCATTCCCATTATTTACCACCGCATTGCTTTCCACTATATGGACGTTCTCGAGAATGAAATTAGTACACATCTGGAACACGAAATCCGGCTGTAAATGGTATGACAGTTCCAGGAAAATCCCTTTATTACCATTTACTACGAACAGCACTCATGAGCAAGCTAGTCTTCTTCCAAAGATTCAGTTTTGCAACGTCATCATTTCAGAATGTACATAAAATAAAGTGCATTACGGTAATACAGTTTGGAGAAAAATCTCATTTTCGTATTCCTTTTCTTCTCTCATTCTCACAAACCTGACGTGATTTCGTTGGACAGGTGAGTATGCATTCAAAGTGTGGCATTAGAAGAGCTGGATTTATTGGGAAAAATCAATTTTTCAAAGTGAATTTCACCAACAGAGCAAAACCCTATAGAATCTCGATTTTCTGGGCTTGCATGTAAATCTAAAATCTAGATCTTCTCAGTTTTTCTCCTCATTACCAAAGCCTTTTCTCTCCATTTCAATAAAATTCTAAGAGTCTTAACTCTTACGCACATTTTTCCACAGAAAAAGAAAGCCGACGTGGTTGAACCCTAAACCCCACAAATTCTTTACTACAGGAAAAGGATGAGAGTTTCCACGAATAAAAACATAAATTCAGGAAATGCTCTTAAATGAGGGAAGCTCTTACTTGGCATTCGGATTGCAAACTTATCAGCTTTATATTTTAGTCGACAACTTCCCTGTCCTCATTCATCTTTCTTTCATTAAAGGTAGCTCAGAGAATTGTTGAGCAAAGCCAACAAGCTAAGTTCATAAAGCATCTTTCAAGAATAAAGATGGAGAAGTGTCTTATTGCTGGGAAAAGCCATCAACTTCGTTCTTAGAACTGGTAATACTGGTAATACTTTCAAAGGGGAGATGATTGTGAATTCTGGACAAAACGATGGTTGAGTCAGTTGAGTGGCTTGAAACCTGTATCACATAATATTACTTACTTTCCTTCTCGGAAAATAAGTTGTCATTTGAAACCATCAAAGCAAGAGTAAAGATTGCGTAAAGTTGGTTGAATAAGTTATACATTTTTTTTTGCAAAAAGCTCTCTCCCAGCTTGCGGCTTGGGAGATCCTCGTACGGTTTTATTTTTTACGTGACTAAGCGAACCAATTGGTTTTTATTATAGTATGCTTGCATACTCTAGCCCCGTATGGGTATTTCCATTTGTACACTTTTTAAGGGTGTTTGGATCAACTGAAAAAATACAGGAAAGCTTTTCTCTTTGCTTTCTTTTCTGGTCAATTCCACTCATTCCAAGTGCTTGGCTTACGGATAAAAGATCATTTTCAAACATCTGTACTTCTGGGCATAATACATGTTTCTCCTTCTGCAAAAATATTCTGAAATTACATATACGTGAAATGGAATTCAAATGGATTATAGAGAAATACAACATGTGACCAAGGGGTTTCTCGGAAAACTAGAAAACGCACATTCCATTCTGTTCCATATGCTGTTTCCCATTTGCCCAGATAGTTTTTAGTAAAGGAATGAAACAGTTACTCTCTACTTCTTCAGTAGAGAACTCTACGACAGTATCTGAGAAGCGGATGCAGACAATTTTCTCAAATTAGATTTCCAACTAACTTGTTTCAACTATGATTGCTTCAAGGTATAAACCTCCATGTATACTACTCTAAAAGCACACATTTTGATCGTGATTGTGCAAAAGCTTTAAAAAATGTGTACTAGGAAAAGAAACTTTTTTTTGGTACGATTAACAACGTTGCTAGATCACTTAAAGAATCGATTCAGGCAAAATTCCTTGGGAGGGAAAAGTTACACAACATTTTTTGTAATATCGTAAGCCATATTTTCAAAAAAAAATCTAATGAATTCTAGAACAGCAGGGTAGAAGTTTTTTCTTGGAAAACCTTATAACCTTTATGAGTTAAAGTGGAACTTGTAGCAAACGGTTAGGAGCTTCTTGGTAGAACATTTTCTAACACAATTTTCCCCTTCCGCCCAAAAAGAGAATTGGACTAAGGGAAATAATTTTATGCGCATATCACTAATTGCATTCTTATAAAAAGGTACATTCCACCATGTTACACGAGTATGAGATGGCTTTGAGAAAAGTAGACTTTAATAAATCCGCCTTGTACAATATGGTGAAACTGTAAGATAAACATCTGAATAATGTATATAATAAACTCTCTTTGAAATCTCTGAATCTTTTATGCTCGCATAAATTAGTGGTAGATTATTATACTCCTTTTCTAAAGTTAGAGAAATTCTAACAAGGATACACATATAGCTAGATAATATTTCATTCACTTCTAGTTTTATCTTTTATCTGATTTGCGATATACATAAATGCAATCTAAATCTCTGGTTTATACACAGTCTAACAAACCCCCAACCAGCGTTGGCTAAATTAAACATGCAAGTCGGCCACTGACTAATCAAATCAACCAATGCAGTGGCACGTATTAAATCTGAAAATGTTTCATGTAATATACTGTTCACTGCAATCATACGAATGAGGAGACTTGTACATATTTGTCTCATAAGGAAAGTTGATAAGATATAAATACACATGATGGGCTTACACGTACTGTTAACTATGTACACATATTAGAAACAGCTATAGTAAATTATTTCATCTAGCTTTCTTCAAACACACGGATACATACATACTCCAAAGTTATTCAACATTCTTATTTATAATACATTATCGAGATCAAAATCATCTCCAGGATCTAGATAGATTCTTAGTCATGCATATAATGTTGATTTATATAGTTATCATAATAACATACCAAACCTAAACCACTACATCCATATTTTGCAACTTTTGTATCATCCACTATCACATTTTCATCTAGACAGCGTGATTTTCATTCAAGTCAAATACAAACTTGGGAAAGTAGACTACGCTTGAACTCCACTCAGTCGCATCAACTTTGGAGAGAAAATTAATAAATAAGAAAGTAATACGTAATATGTCACATGTAATTAAGTCTTGGATTGGTTTTCATTATGGAAGAGAAGTAATAATACAACAAGGATAGATGAAAGTTATAACTGTATTTCTAGCACGTTGACTTCAACGTTCACAAGAGTATTGTAATGATAATGATATACTATGAGAACTCACTCATATCATTGTCAGTATACAAAAGGGAAAAGGGACGTAAGAGAGTTATACATATATTATTATGTCTATATACACATCTCTTGTCTCGTAAAGTAGAACTTTTCCTTTTCTTTTTTTTGCTTTCTGCAAACTCCATCCATATATGGCAGAGAAGGAGAGATGAGATGTATGATGACGTATAAAGTCTCGATCGTTGATTCAAGCATGATTATACAAGCCAAGAGGATGAGTTGTTTCCTCCCATGATAGCACCAATACTACTCGACAAAGATGAAGAGCCGAACTGAAGTTCACTAGAAGACGAAGCGTTGATAACAGCGGAAAGTGGACCCGTCCCTCCTGAGGACGTGGTGGAGTCGGACGTGCGGTCGTTGTTGAAATGAGGAACGGGAGCAGTGCGGCGTGACCCTGCCTCATCAAATGTTCCACAGAGAACACTGTCCTCCTTGAAAGAGAGAATCATGGAGGAGAAATGATGAAGCAAGTAGCCACCAATTGTTATACATAACATCAGCAGAAGGGTTATTAAGAGGATTGTGGTTGGACGTAAGTAGCAGGAAAGCTTCCCAGCATCTTGGCGATCCATAACATCCTGTGAAAACAAAGGAAAAAATATCCTCATCATATAAACCAGTCACCAGTCATTGGTATTACTTACACTTAGTCTGTAAAGACAAACTGGTAAAATATTTCTTTAATCAGTGTAGGGAATATGATTTGATCGTGTAATATGAACACAACCAAGTTTCCTCTCTACTTCCGCTTACTTGCCTACCTTTTAAGTAAAGTAAATAAAATTGAGCACAAATATTTACGACTCTTGTCCTTGTCCCCGTAACTGGGGAAAACTTAGCGGAAACGTGTGATATAAACGGATTTCTCAATTCTGAGAAAGATTTGTGTATTTAATGCTGAAAAAACTTTGGAGCTTCCCTTCAATCTGAATCAAGTTTCTCTCTCCCTACTTTCTCTTGCTCTTTCCCATGATTTCCCAACCCTTAAAAAAACTCTCAGAAGGGAAAGAATCTTTCATCGAGTGCGACTAAGTGAAAACACGGGCTGAGCCAGAGAAATCAGAGTGTATATATGTATTTATATTGGGGTAACAGTAGCCAATTTTGCTCTCCTTATTTCGAGAAACATGTGTTTAAAAATATACCTATCAATTTGAAGTGAGCATCAGATATGAGTTATTTTTCCTTTTTGAACATTTCACTTTCATGTTACCAGGTCTGTATAAAACGCCACTTTGGCAATGCCGTCAACTGGAAGCCGCACGTACATAACGGAAAGAAGTGAACAGAACGGAAAACATGTCTGTCGTGTGGTGTGGCCCAGTAAAAAGGGTTAGAGTGTGGTGGTGGGTAATTCAGCTGTTAACATATAACTCTCTGTATACACATTTATTTTGTAAAGCTGATGTATATACGAGTCGAGTGAAACACTCAACTCGACATGCATTATGGATCAGAAACAAGGGAATGAACATGCATAAAAGGGAAAACTTTTAGTGCCTACCACCTGCATAAAATAAATAATAGTACACACACACTCTCTCTCTCTCTTTTTCTTTCTCTAACTCTCTTTCCAACAGTTTTGGAATGTATTCTTTTCTATTTTAGATCTATGAGTGGAGAAAACTTAGTTATCTCTCTCTCTCATTCATTGCTTTGGTTGGATAGTCTCTAACGCTCGCTTCATCTCACTTTTCGACTTGTAGACGAGTCAGTGGGATGAAACTAATGAAATAATGCATTTAAGAAAAAGTTTGCTACCAATTTTCCAACTTCCATAATACATATTTACAACAACTTATTAAATGAAGGAGAAAAAGTTCACTCAACCGAGTTGGCTCGCTGAGAAAGAGAGAGAGAGAGAGAAAAAGGACGGAAACAAAATCCCTTTGTGTAGATCTCTCTCTGGATGAGCATGTGTACATGGCATTAGTTTAACGGGATGGAGTCAAGACGGCTGGCTAATATTGCTACTGTCATTACATTCGACTTGGTTCATATAGCCTTGCAATTTTTTATTTTACGCTTAGCTCTCACAATCATGAAAAAAGAAAGCATATAAATTGCCTAAGAACAAGATTCCTTACCATCGCAATTAGGAAGCCAATGAGGCATGCTTTCATGGCAGGTTTCAAATTTTCTCCCATTGTCAAGCTATACGAGTTCTGCTCCTTGTCGATAAATCCGAGTATAGAGCCGTCATTATGCTTAACCTTTTTATTCCAGCCGTGGGATGATAGCGTGATGTTTGTGAATATCATGGATCCATTCGAATTTTATTAGTGGGCCATGTCAAGCACATACATAAGATGTACGTAGGCAGTCATCATAAGCCGCGTGAGGAGCCATATGGATTTTGTACGTGTGTGTAAACACACAAGAGGAAGAAAAAAGGTTGAAGTTGACGTGATAACAGCACCCAAGGTTTCCCAAATAGGAAGGATGAGTAGAGAAATTGCATGGAGGGAAAAGAAACAAGTACAAATGGATTTGGTTAACTTTTCGACAGACTAATGCCTTTCGCCTGTCTTGGCGAGAAGCTAATAATTTTTCAGCTAAAATAAAACTACACACGAGTACAAGTACGTCTACATCGAGTAGGGACAACGGCAATCTCACAATTTTTGCTTCATGACACGAGAAAGCATGCATTTTTTTTCGCGTGCTGTATGAACCCTTTTATCTTCATTCCACTCATCAAGTATACTTCTGTACATAGATGTATATGCTTTTCTCGTGACATGAACATTATGTGTTTGCAGTTGCTCCACGTAGCGCCCACATGGACAATAATAACAAGCTTGATGTTAAGTAACAAAGATAAATAAAAGTCTGGAGAGAGTTGACTTGACGTACCATTAGTTCTGCCCTGTTTTTCCAGCGTCCTTTTGTGAACACACTAAATGGGTGAATGCTATCCAACTGTGGAACAGTTTCATAAGTCGCCTCTGGGCAGCAACAACAACTAACACAGCATTCTTTGTCCTTAAAAATAATACAAAGAGGTTCTTCCGGTTTTAGCTTGAAACTCGCTGTCATCGCTGCAAATCGGAGGGTCTAGGGAAGAAAAAAAATATTACACGTCGGAAACAAGCATTTACAACAAAAATCCAGGATAATAAATTATCTCTGATGGGATGTAAAATGCAGAGGAAATGATGAGCCCGCAAGGTTCTATGGAAAATGTAGAGGAAAGCGGATCATGTTCAAATAATGATAACTATCCTCTAACATCATTTTGCATGCGCTCCATATCATCACTCCAATTCCCAGCGCTCACACGTGCCTTATTTACAAACTTTTAAGAGTGGGATGAAAAACGAGGGTCGTAATTCCCTTCAACTTCCTCCCTCTAGATAGATAAATGTTAGCTAAACAGTGTTAACTTATTAGTGAGACTGACAACGTACTTTAACATGGCTGCGAAGCCACTTTCACCTTGAAAGTCATGAGAAAGGAGTGTTCGTAAATTAGTATACTGCTTGGAGGAAGTTTCCTGGAAAAAAATTGTTTGTGAAGGGCTTGTGCCAAAATCTCTCTTCGTTTTATTCATTAGTCGTATCTCATTAAATAACTTTTAGTGCGTTTCATAATTATCCCTTTTCCCAGACACCCTTCCTCTAATACTAGAAGCTTTATACTCGTACTCGCTAACACACACAGTAAGTATTTTCTAAGGTTAAATGCGACAAGTATTGTTAATGACAAACCTGACAGCAAGAAATGGTTCGACTTCTTCCAAACTCCAGTTTGAGCACGCCCCGTTGATTCCTGTCATGAACTAAAATGACTTTCTGCTGCTGCTTAAAGTATCTTGACCAGATGCTCCCGTTTGTGTCTCCAAGAACGGTTTCAAACAGACATTCCTGACTTTCATCTGACACTTTGTAATAGCACGGCGTGTCTATATGCAAAGGAGAAACACACACATCATGCACCAAAGCACACACTCATCATTTAAAGAAAATACACGGGCAAATCCTTGTTTTCCATTCATTAAGAATGTGTGTCGAGCAAACACACATTTTGTCGTAATGCCTTCTTCCACACAAACAGGCAAAAGTAATGAGTAGAGTTCAAAGTGAGTTTTTAATTAGTTAAACGTTCCTAAAGTGCATTTTAACAGGGGAGGCATTGCGCAAAATGTTAGTTTTAATGACAGCTCCCCAGCTTTCCTTAAGTGGAAACAAGCTTGTTTACATGGGTTGCATACATATTCATTTATTATACATATACTAGAAGAGCCATCGTAGCTAAGCTACGAAT
>JAHZNA010005070.1:0-12292 GCA_027743935.1 Sinodicranocentrus sp. ZH6 | reverse complement strand
AAGAGACAGGGGAGAAAGAGAGAAAGAGACAGGGGAGAAACGGACGGGGTCTGGAAGCATCTTATATAGCTAAATCGCCTTTAAGTCGAAAGCTAAATAATATACGACAAAAATTGAACACGACTTTAAATTCCTATTGTCCCCAACCTCATACATAGTTGCGGGAACACAGATAAACATGCGAACAGTCTAGGGTTCATTTCATATTGTAAATTGTAAACAATGGGATTAAGCACGTTTTGCGTCTGAGTCTGACCTGACATAATATTTTAAGTCTAAGTCTATTGCTGAAAATTAGTTCTGCGTTATAAATTTTTCATTAGCTGAGCTGATTACTCTAATTGCTCCAACAATTGACTATGTCAGGATATTTGCTTCATTGTTCAGTTTGTGATAGCAATGTGGAAACGAGGAGTGTTTGGTTGCAGCATTTGCTCCAACCTGAACATCTCAATCTTGCAAGGAAAGAAGTCATCCGGTGGAGTGAAGAGGTGAAGAAATGTGCTCTAGTTATATTTGCAAGTTTTCCAGTGGTGACTATCGAAGTCTTGGAATATTTTTCGAAAGGAAAGGATATTGTCACTGACTTTGTGTCATTACCAGACAATCCTCAAGCTGGTGTTCTCCAGTTCGAAAGCAGGTAATACGATTTCCACCTTTTGGTGAATATTATTTTCTAACAATCAAAAAATTAATTACCGTAATATGTTGTTATGTTTACTAATAATATTTAAGTTTTGAGTATAAAATACTGTATAATTAATTGTATTTAACCACTCAATAGGGAAAAGGTGAAGGAGATTCTAGCCAAGGTCAAAACTGCTGAGATTCGGATTAACAATCAGTTAGTGGAATTGAGAAAAGTTTCTAATTATCTTACATTGGAATGTAAGCAATGCACAACATAAGGACTACCTTTGTAATTCATCAATTCATGAAGTATATTTTATATTATAATTATTGTTTCGTAGGGAACCAATTAATTCTACAATGTTCCATGAGCTCAACCCCTTTAGAAGAAAGGGTTGAAGAAAGAATTAACTCTTCAAATACTATAATAAACTCACAAAATTTTTACCAGAAAGGCGTTAAATCCACTGCAAAAATCCCTCCATTCGAATCTGTTTTCTTGAAGCAGTCAGACAAAGTACTGCAAGTGCACACACCCATCCTAACAGGAATGTTTAACGACCTTCGAGCCAAAGTCAAATACCTGGCGAAAGATTACACTGAAATTTCAGGAATTGTATACAAACTGAGAAAAATATTTCCAGTGATTTTCCCCCAATCTCAAATTTACATTTTTCGACACGTCTATCTTCGATTAATTTTTAATGGTGATGAAGACGTCCCTATATTCATAGACCATGTTGGTACGTTACCGTTAAGTTCTAATAATTTATTTGAAAGTTATAAAATCATAAGTTTCAATGGTTAATTATTATTCAATTCCAGGAGAGTTAGCCGGACACAAGGTAAATCTTGAAGTAAAACTGGATTTGACAAAAGTTAAGGAAATTTTAAGGAGTCCAGCTGTTCAGGAAATTTTTCTTTCTAGTGAAGTACCAATTTCATTAACGAAAAGGTCCTTTGGGGAGCAACTAGAAGTAGTTTTTGAATTTCGTGGGCTACGGTTTGCTATTTCTTGTCATCCTTTTCTGAAGGAAGAGATTCAAACATGCCGATTGTTACAGTATCTATGCACTTTTGATTCTCGAATCATTCCACTTCTCACTATGGTTCACTTCTGGAGAAAAGTAAATCACATAAGTTTTAAAAACCCAGATTGGAAGGACAATCCTCTACGTTATATTCCGGATCCCGCTGCAATGCATTGGCTTGTAATGCTGGTATTATGCAGAAATAAGGTGATTCCCACCCCTGCAGAAATTGTGAATCAACCTGGAAAGCCATATAAGATTTTCAAGTGCGGTACCGACATTGGATTTCATGAAGATGAAAATTTTGTGAAATCTTGGAAAGCCTCTGTCCCACAGCCACCTTCACAATCAAGTAACAATTTTGTATGGAGCGTTTTGGAACTAGCCGAGGTATTTTTCTCATGTGTCGGCGACCTTCAGTATGACTCATGGATATTAAACACAAGAGATGGAGAAATTTTCAAAAAGTCTGATGTCCCAAATGACACCAAGGAATTGGCTGCCCTTACTAAACTGACTGAACAAGAAATGGAAATGGTGAAACAGAGGGATTATAAAAAGGATGGTTGCATAAATAAGCAATATTTTGAAAAAACTGTTTTACTCCATCCATTACGCATTCAACCTAAATTTACATTTTGTCCTGATGTATTCGTTAAAAACATTTGTCCAAGTATGAAATTAACAGCTGGGAAAATTAATCGATTGTTGACGGCTTGGAAAAGTAATTCTTGTCGGGGAAAAGTTAATTTGGAATCATTGTTTAAAGACAATACACCGGTACGACATAAATAAACATTCGGTTATTGCTAGTTCTGTAACAGACAGACCTGTTATAATATTTATTTTTATTTACTTTGTTGATTATAATAATAGTGATAAGAAATGCTGGCTTCTTTAGAGGTTAATAACATTTATTATTATTGTATTGTATTGATTCAGATAGACACTATCGAATAAATAATCAAATCAAATCATTTATAATAGTGGTTATAAAATAAATCATGACATTCAACATTTCCCTAACTTGATAACTTGTAATATTACTCAATGTTTAATTAATTAATAGAAAATTAATTAAAATGCGTTTAACGTAAAATTCGCATATTCTGAATCACATCATTAACACGGAGGGAAAATTGCATGGAAATTGAGGATCGGAATCATGAAAACATCTTCAGCTACTGATGGTTTGGGCATTAATAGGAGATGAGGAGATCTATGAAACTATTATATTATCTCTGATATCTGTAGTATATCTCTCATATTTGTTGTTCTGTTGTCAATAAATTAATTTCATGTGTTGAAATTACCATTAATAGTTACATAAAGTAATTTCAAATTGGCAATAAATTGACATTAATAAAATTATTTTCACTGTCAACTGTAATAGCATTTACAAATAATACAAAAAAATGACTAAAATTTCTTCGTTTGAAGAAGAGACAAAAAGAAGAAAAAATTACTATCACTGCACCTGAATGTCTCCGGCGGTCAATGTCACTTGTCACCCCTCTAACCACCGCCCGCACCGGCTCGATGCCATACTCGAGCGATTTGTAAGAACGTCTCACTTCTATTACTTTGTTTGATAGATTCTACAAAAGATCGTATTTGACTAGAACTAGTGTGAGTGAGTAGTGAGTGAGCAACGTTCAACGTTGAAAATTGTCCTTCTTAATTATCAATTATTAGGCCGAATGACGAATTCCTCTATAATTATAGTTAGTCTGTTTTCACTAACTGGATCGTCAGGAGGATCGCAATACTGGTGGTGACTGGCCAGGTTAGCCAGTTTCAATATACTCACGATAGAAGAGAAGATACTGATCGATACTGGTGACCGAATACAGACAACGGCTGACAGAGTAGAGTTGGCAGTTTAATAGTAAACTTGTGGTGTGACTTGGTGACTTAATCAGTAATCCTGGTTACACTTGAATGGTTCACTGGTTAACTAATGACAAATGAATAACCACGGGATGAACTAGTTAATTGAAGAGTGACAGCTCAGTTTTCACAGTAGTCATGTGCGAGTTGTTAAAGATTGGCTTTCCAATCTAATTATAGTACTTGTCAAATTTAAGGTTTATTGTTTGTTTCGTTAAAATACGGCGTATATGCATATTAAAATTTAGCTTCCGTTGCCTGTCACTGCTGACTGACTGTTGTCAGAGTATATTGCGCTGCACATTAAATTAACCATTGGCCAAATTACTGATTTTCAGAAAGTGAACTGACAGTGAGAATGCCTGGATACGCTTTGAATTGTACCGCTTGTGGTAACTGTTTCGAAACACGGAAGGACTGGCTTACTCATTTACTCCAGGATGAACATCAACGCTTTTCTAGGAGGTTGGTAACCCAATGGAGTGATGCAGACAAGAAACAAGCTCTAGTTTTTTTGCCAGTTTTCCAGTGGCGTGTTTCGAAGCACTCGAGTTTTTCTCAAAAGGAATGGACATCGTCACCGACTTCATTGCACTCCCGGACAAACCTAACACTGGAATCCTCCAGTTCGAAAGCAGGTGGGTTGCTTATTTATAATCAATAAATTGTCTTACTTTTCAATTAAGACTTGAGGCTTGATTAACCCTTGATTCTTGATAAGAATTAAAATATTACAAATTTTAGCGAAAAAGCCTCTGAAATCGTGAACAAGTTTACAGGTCCAGGGCTGCGGATAAATAATCAACCAATACAACTCTGGAATGCAACAGCTTTTCATAATTCGGGTTGTAGGTTTTTAGTTTATTCAAAGTATTCTAAATCTATTCTAAATTCATTTATTGTTTGTATTATTGTAATACACAAAAAAATATTTGTATTGTATTTGCTGATATTCCAAGGGGAACAGTTGCTGTCCGTTTTTGAAATTGAGGGATTAAACTCTGGGAATGGGCTGGACTTAAAAATATCCGTAAAGGCAGAAAAACTTGTGATTGTTACACCAAACATGACTGTGAAGGAGGCTCATTGTGAAAACATTCCAAACCTTATGGAAACTTATTCAAACCTAAGTTCAAAGATAACAATTTCTGCCAGAAACCAAGCAAGCGTGGTTTCACTAGTTCAAGAACTGAAGAAAATATTTGGTCCGGAATATCCATCATGTAAAGTATTCTCATATCGGAATTGGTATCTAAATCTAGGGTGTGTAGACGATGATGAATTACTGCTAATGGTAGACTTTTATGGTAAATCATTTTTATTGTATTCCAGTGCTACTAATATAATTCATCATCAGCAGTTCAGCAGTCATACTCATTCACAGTGGGTAACTGTTTTTATGTATTTTAGGACAATTATTAGGTTGCAGTATGTTGAAATACAAAAAGAAGACAACAAAAGACCGAATTTTCAAAGACAATACAAAGTTTATGCAATCATTTAAGTGGATTAAAGAAGAGGATTCAAAAGCCAGACGCATGGGAGATATTGGAAAACTTTATGAATACAACAATATCCGGTTTCGAATTAACGCTCATCCTGAAGCAAAACTCGAAGTTCAACATGTCGCTTGCTAAAATACCTGTGCTCATTTGATTCGCGAGTTCTTCCTCTTCTCACAATGATCCACTTTTGGGGAAAAGTAAACGATATCAATTTTTCGAATCCGGAGCTGCTTTTAAATTCTTTATATGCTACAGAGCCAGCTTCCATGCACTGGTTGATGATTCTCGTGCTGGGGAAAAACAAAGTGATTCCAACTCCTAGAGAAATTCTAAAACACCCTAAGAAGAAGTTTAAGGTAAATGTCCAAAAGACGGATATCGGTTTTCTTGAAGATGAAGACTATGTGAGTAACTGGAAAACCCGGGTCCCACAACCACCACCTACTTCAAGCCCTCATTTTTTGTGGAGTGTTTTGAAGCTTGCTGAGCTATTCTTTTCATCAATCGCAGCTTTGAAGCTTGATTCATGGATATTAAATACAAGAGATGGGGAAATATTTAAAATTAGTGAAATCCCATCCAAATTGAGTGAACTGGCTTACTTGACAAAACTGTCTGAACATGAGATTAGACGAATAAATATAAGATTTGGGGGTAAACAGAATGGGGAACATTCCGAAATGATTATTTTGCTTCATCCGTTCTTTCTAATCCGAAAATTTTGCTTTTGTCCGGAATCTTTTGTCAACAAAGTTTGTCCTAGTATGGAAATTGTGGCAGGGAGAATTAGAGAGCTGCTGCAGTCTATGAGAGACGGCTGTTGTTCAAATAATATTAACTTGGAATTATTGTTTAGAACTCAATAATAGTTTTGTTTAACTTCTTTAGTGTGACGTAATATTAATGTGTAATTTACCTTGAAAATGAGTTGTCATCATCACCTTACTTTTTGCAAACTCTGAATAAAGTAAGTACCTACACGCAAATCGAAATGACCTTAAAAGTCTTGTCACATGTAATTAAGAATCAAAGAAGCCTATTAATTTAAGAAAGGTAGATATTTAATTATCTGTGTTTTGCATGCATTATGCCTATTATTACTACTTGTAGCCAGTAGGAGACAAATATAACGTATCTTCATGATATTCTCGGCTCCGGGGGTTTCGTCTTCCATATATTACAGAACAAGTATAAATATCCAGAATCTAGAAACCCTTTATCTTTTCAGTTTTGTGTATAAGCAGGCGGAGTGAATATTATATGGTAGGACAACTTTAAATGCCCTATATAACATTATGCTCGAATAATTATCAAATATGCAACACTTTACAAAAGGACATTTTAAAATTTCACCTTCCTATATAAATTTACTGATAAACTATTGACTTGCACGACACACATTTGCTACTAACAATACGAATATGTTGTCAATTTTGGAATAAAAATGTATTTCCACTTAAACTAAAAAAGTGTCTTTCAACCAAGCCACTTGAGGGGAGTGTTCATCATGAAAAGTTTCAATATGGGAACAGTCTTAACTTTCAATTTTAACCCTTGCTATTAAATACAATGAAATCTCTGTTATTTTTTAATAGCACACAAACGACTGACATTTGGACGTTATAAATTAAAAGGATCAGTGGATAATTATATAGGATTCCCGATAAATCATCATAATCATCCCTTTCTTGCATGAAACAATCAAGTTGCCCCAATGGCAAACAAATGGCTTGCAAAATTGCGAAAAAGTGAAAATACCTCGTGCTGTTGTGCTGAACGACAAATTGTAAACAAAACATTCATTGTGTTGTATTTTTTTGTAATTGCAACTTGCAACGTGTATTTTCTAGTGTTTGAGTTAGATAAGAGCATAACGAAGTTTAATTTTTTTATTTTCAATTTTAGCGGACTGACGAATTGATCAGTGATTATAGTCCAGTCCTGCTTTCACTTAACAGGTTGCAGGTACATCATTAAACAATACTAGCCAGTCACCAAGTCACAGTCAGTTGTGATATATTGTACATGATGTCATAGTCATCAGTCAACAGACATTACAGAAGACAGCTAACATCAGAGCAAATTGTGGGACTTGATCATTAATCCTGGTTAGTCCTAATTTTCACTTCGCGGATTGGTTCTCTGTAATAATAAATGGCTGAGGTAACTTTAGCGACCCCCAAAACTTGGGGGGGGGGGTCGCTAATGTAACGTAACCTGAACTAACAGTCAGTAGTCCAGGTAATGTTAGCGACCCCCATATTTTTTTCAATTTTTTTTATCAATGAGAATTTGTTTATTTTGATAGGTTAGGTTAGTACGGTGTTAAGTTGGGCTCTCTATATGCCTGGTGAGAAAATACATTTTCAGCTCAATTTGTACGTTAAAACAGTAAAAAATTGGGGGTCGCCACGTTACCGGGACTCCAGTTAGTTCAAGTATCTTAAGCGACCCCAAAAAAATTCGGGGGTCGCTAAAGTTACCTAGACCATAATTGATAATAAATTATCAGTCAAATAATCATGGATCCAATCAATCAAATCAAATAACCTTATTCATTGTCATTATTAGAGTGTTGAGAGATGACTGAATAAACTATAAACTAATTACTTGTTTCTAGAACGAATATCCAAGTACGTTTTAAGTGGTCGTACAGGCAATCAGCAATTGTCAGTTCAGTTTTGAGAATTGACAATCACTTCCCTGATCACATCCAACAGCCACAGTATATTTGAATTCTTTGACCGTATAAACTTTTATTTTTATCATCTGTCATCTGTGAGTGTCGTTAGTTTATGCATTATAAGGTTTGTGTGTTTCTTTCTAATTACTGATGACATGTTTTGCGATATTGTTCTATTAAAATACTTGGCTATATTCAACATTTAGTTTAGTCATTGGTTGCCCGTCACTGCTTACTGCTACTGACTGTATTGTTGTCAGGTGGTTTGCGCTGCATTCAATTAACAATTGCCAAAAGTACTGATTTAGGAAGGGAATTGACAACTGTCACCAGTAAATATGCCTGGATACGCTTTGAATTGTACCGCTTGTGGTAACTGTTTCGAAACAAGGAAGGACTGGCTAACTCATTTACTCCAAGATGAACATCAACGCTTTTCTAGGAGGTTGGTAACGCAATGGAGTGATGCAGACAAGAAACAAGCTCTAGTCATTTTTGCCAGTTTTCCAGTGGCGTGTTTCGAAGCACTCGAGTTTTTCTCAAAAGGAATGGACATCGTCACCGACTTTATTGCCCTTCCGGACAAACCTAACACCGGAATTCTCCAGTTTGAAAGCAGGTGATGAGTTGCTTATTTATAATTGCTCTTACTTTTCAATCAAGACTTGAGGCTTGATTAACCCTTGATCACTTAAATACGAATTAAAATATCAAATTTTATAGCGAAAAAGCCACTGAAATTGTGGGCAAGTTTAAAGGACCAGGACTGCGGATAAATAATCAACCAGGGAACCTTTGGAAAGCAACAGACTATCAAAATTTGGAATGTAAGTTATGTTTGTAATTGATGAAGGTATTTAACAGTATTGTGGGTTTGTATTATTGTTCACAAACAAGTATTTGTATTGTCTTGTATTTGCTGGTTTGTTCCAAGGGAAACAGTTGCTTCAAGTGTTTGAAGAGAAACAATCAGAACCTGACAAGGTGCTGAACTTAAAAATAGCCGTTACGAAACAAGCAAAGGCAGAACAACTTATGACTGTGAGGAAGACTCATTGTGAAAAAATTCCTAACCTCATGGAAACTTATACTGGACTATGTTCGCAGATTACAATTTCTTCAAAAAATCAAGCAAAGGCAGAACAACTTATGACTGTGAGGAAGACTCATTGTGAAAAAATTCCAAACCGTATGGAAACTTATACTGGACTATGTTCGCAGATTACAATTTCTTCCAAAACTCAAGCAAAGGCAGAACAACTTATGACTGTGAGGAAGGCTCCTTGTGAAAACATTCCGAACCTTATGGAAACTTATACTGACCTATGTTCTCAGATTACAATTTCTGCCAAAACTCAAGCAAGCGTGGTTTCAATAGTTTTAGAACTGAAGAAAATATTTGGTCCAGAATATCCATCATGTAAAATATTCTCATTTCGGTACTGGTATCTAAAATTAGGGCGTGAGGACGAAGATGAATTACTGCTAATGATAGACTTCATTGGTATCTCTTCTTTTTAATATAATATCGGCAATCGGCAGTCATATACTGACTCACGGTGTGCAACCGTTTTTTCTCTCTTATTTTAGGAGTATTATTAGGGTGCAAAAATATGAAGAACAAAGAGATAAAATATGGATCAAAAGATATTAACCGTATTTTCAACCGTCGTGTCACTACAAAGTTAATGCCATTTATGCTGATTAAAGAAGAGGGTTTGGAAGCCAACAGAATGGAGCCCTTGGGGAAATTGTATGAGTACAACAATATCCGGTTTCGCATTTCCGCTCATCCTAACCTAAAACCGGAAGTTCAAACATGTCGCTTGCTAAAATACCTGTGCTCATTTGATTCTCGAGTTCTTCCTCTTCTCACAATGATCCATTTTTGGGGAAAAGTAAACGGCATCAATTTCTCAACTCGAAATCCTGAGCTGCGTAAACATCCTTTATGTTGCACAGAGCCAGCCTCCATGCACTGGTTGATGATTATCGTGTTGGGAAAACACAAAGTGATTCCAACCCCTGGAGAAATTCTGAAACGCACTGGGAAACATTTTAAAGTATACTTTCAAGGAACAGACATTAGCTTTCTCGAAGATGAAGACCATGTGAGTCACTGGAAAACCCGGGTTCCACAACCACCACCTACTTCAAGCCCTCTTTTTTTGTGGAGTGTTTTGAAGCTAGCGGAACTGTTCTTTTCATCAATTGAAGCTTTGAAGTTTGATTCATGGATATTAAATACAAGAGATGGGGAAATATTTAGAAGGAGTCAAATCCTATCCGAATCGGGTAAACTTGCTTACTTTACAAAATTGTCTCAGCAGGAAATTAGACTTATAAATAGGAAAGACTACTACAAATTTTTAGGTAAAAAGAATGCGAAGCATTCCGAAATGACTGTTTTGCTTCATCCGTTCTTTCAAGTACAAAAATTTTTATTTTGTCCCGAATCCTTTGTGAACGAAGTTTGTCCTAGTGTGGAAATTGTGGCAAGGAGAATTAGAGAGCTGTTGCAGTCCTTGAGAAACGGTTGTTGCCCGAATAATATTAATTTGGAATTATTGTTTAGAACTCAATAATAGATTTGTTTAGCTTCTTTAGTGTGACGTAATATTAGTGTGTAATTTACCTGATCTTGAAAATCTTGTATTCACATATAATTCAGAATCAAAGACTTATATAAATTAAAGAATGGTAGATATTTAATTTTCAGCATGCATTGTACCTAAAAGTATACATTGCGTTGGAGTTAATTTAAAAACTTAATACGACAAACACAAGAGTACTTAAACAAGAAAAAATAGAGATATCCTAAATATAAGATAACACAGACTATTTATCAATGTATTGAATGAAGTATTTTCTCAATGTATCTTCGTTCATATTATACAGTGTGCAGAACAGATATATCAAGACAGAACAGAGGACTGGGGATTAGGTTGTCAAACGGTGTACTATTATTAGTACCATATATATCAATAAAAAAGCTCCATATATCCACAACTTGTTAAGCGAAGGTAAATGGAGACAAATACGGTAAGAATAAGTGGAGCTCGCAAATATTGAACACAATTTTAGTCTCACATCAAACAATAACCTAACAACATAACATAAAACACATTTAAATCTCACTTCAAACATTAACCTAACAACATAGCATAACACATTTGCATCTCATTTTTAACCCTATGCACTAAGTAGAACACCCTTTGCACTTAATAAAACATCCTATGCACTCACTAGCACACCACATAAAGTCAGTAGTACATGCCTTGCATCACTTGTTCAATACTTTCAAAAACGAAATCTTTATTCTGTGAAGTCGTTCTGCATGCATGGCACATTTTATAGAACACTCAATCGGGTCGCATCTTTGTTTCTATTTGACCTTAGACACAAAAAATCATATGAACTTATGAGAACACCTTATGCACTCAGTAGAACAACCAATGCACCCAGTTTTATAGGACATTCAACCGGGTCGTTTCACATATTATTGTTGGACCTTAGAACACAAATTCAATATAAAAAAGCGAATAAAATGTGCACAGACAGACAGACACACACACAGACGGCGCAGACGATTACATAACTAGCTAGCTAGCACTTCAAACACTTTTGCGAGCTAATAAACTGCTGTGAAAGGACTACTAGATGATATGGTAGATGAAGCGAGGAAGTGGACTACCCAATACACATAACATAGTGCATGACGCTTATCATTCAAACATCATTAGTAGTACACTAAATGTGTTGATTTGATACTCGAACCAAAACTTGCGAAAATGCCTACATAATGCAGATGAGTTACAGACTAAAGGACAGTCAAGCCATTTGCATATGTCAAGGGAAGGGAAAAAGTCCTTAGTATTTGTACAAAATCCGAGGATGGAATGATAAGCACATGAAAATATAGGATGCTATTTACAGGATACAGCAGTTAACAGTGAGGGAGCCGTATGGATATCTTACTAGTCTTGCAGATAAACAACTTTCCCATACCTCTCCTCACTATAAAGAAGAAAAGTCAAAGTTAAAGATACTGGCTTTATATTTGCGGCTTTATTAGTGGTTTCAATCTTGGAACAGTTTCCTGCTGAATTTTAAGCTATAACTTTTAAATATTTAAAACAATTCAGAGATTGAAGTATTTATCTGCAAATTTAGATTTTTCCATGGCATCATACGCCTTGCTCTGTTCGATTTGTGATAACGGTTTCGAAACGAGGAAACACTGGTTAGTACATTTACTACAGGATGAACACCAAAATCTTTCCAGGAGAAGAATTACCCGATGGAGTAAAGAAGACAAGGAACAAGCTCTAGTTATCTTTACTAGTTTTCCAGTGGCTTGTTTTGAAACACTAGAGTTCTTCTCGAAGGGAATGGATATCGTTACTGACTTCGTTTCATTTCCCGGTAGGCCTAATACTGGGATTCTCCAGTTTGAAAGCAGGTATTTTGTGATGTTAATGTGATGTTAGTGTCGGAAGTACACTAACAATAAATGATAGAACATGTTTAATTGTATGTTACAATTAACTAAC
>JAHZNA010005069.1:0-49733 GCA_027743935.1 Sinodicranocentrus sp. ZH6 | reverse complement strand
TGAGAATCGAATGTTGAGTTGTGAATTGAGTTGAGAATCGAAATTATAAGTGATTTGGAAGTTTGGAAATATCTTTATAATTGTTTAGGTTATATAGGCTAGGTTTGAGTTATATAAGTGTGTTAGGTTAGGTTGGATATTCGATTCTCAACTCAACATTCAGTTTTCAACTTGATTTTTGGAAAAAAAGTATGGGGTCCGTATCCAGACTTCAACCTCGTCTGTTACCAATGACCAATAAAATATTTTTATCAAACGTTCGTTTGTTTCCAGTTTTCATGAATGACAGACGGCAGATTTTGATGTGTAACAGTAATTAGTAAGATAAGCTGATGCATCATTGTAAGTATAATTTGACAGTATGTTGTATGTCTTGAAAACCTGAGCAGTTGTGTTTGTGTAGCTAGAACCGGTGATTGTCTTGACGCGAATATTATCAATATACCAGTTGTTGCCAGTTGCAAGCTATTGCATTGTGTACCTCCTTTGCAGGAATGAAAAGTGCCCTTCTACATCAAATGACTCCAGATGTGTAATATGACCTACAACCTAAGATATTTAAAGATTAATGATATTTATTTTATTGTTTATAGAGTGGTGGTTTTCTATACAATGGCTTCAAAATGCTCAAAAATAGTCACATTGTCGCGGGTGCTATCCCGACATACAAATATTACCTCTTCATTTCTGAGTGGAAGTGTGTTATCTCAAAATTTTAACTTTAACGTCGGTTGTAATAATATTAATTCATGGGGCCAACAAAATGTCAGACCCCGAAGCATGCTGTCTTTGGGACAGCCAACAGTGGAATCTCATGCAGAATTTTTCAGTGATCCAGCCGAGGTGCGTAAATTTTATCATAGCTCAATGCAAGATCATGCATGCATACTTTAAGTTATGAAAACCATTAAAGGATCCATTTTCTGGTTTTTAGATAATGCCTGGAATTTACAAAGAGGAGTTACGATCTAGGAGGGAAACATTGTGTCACATCGTTACCGAACTAGTCGCAAAACGAGACTCTGTGGTGAATCACTTGATCGTCATACCTGCGTCGTCAAAAAAGTGCATGACGGAAAATATTCCATATCCGTACCGACAAAATTCGAATTATTTTTATCTTAGCGGTAGTTTTGATCCAGAGGCCTTCATTGTAATGTGTATTACACCTGAAGAGCACACACATGCACTGTTCCTAAGCGATCCCGATGCCATGTCAGAATTGTGGGATGGTCCCAAAACGAGTCCACTTGCAGCTATAGATCATTATGGTTTTGATCAAGCTTTTTTAGCATCTGAATTCGAGAGCTTCATGAATGATTTTGCACGAAAAACAAACAAAAAAGTCAAAGTGTGGTGCGAAGATAGAAGCATTGTTGAAAGGTACTTAGATCCTTCATTCGGCTTTGAGTTTAAAAACACTGAGTCTCCTAAAGCAATTATAGATACATTACGACTTATTAAATCACCAGCTGAGATAAATCTAATGCGACAGTCTGCTCGAATAGCATCTGAAGCTTTCCAGAAAACAATACAATTTTGTGCTGAACTATGCTCCACTGGTCAGAATGTTAGTGAACGTCAAATCTGGGCCAAACTAGACTATGAATGTCGCATGCAAGGAGCTGAGCGATTAGCATATCCTCCAGTCGTTGCAGCTGGGAATCGGGCTAATATTATTCACTACGTCTTCAATAGCAATAAGTGCCATCCTAATGATCTGGTACTGGTAGATGCCGGTTGCGAATTTTTTGGCTATTGTAGTGATATCACACGAACGTGGCCTGTGAACGGGAAGTTCCAGAGTGAGCACCACAAAGTTCTGTATCAAATGGTTCTTAACATACAAACTGAACTAATCAGGCAGGTAGAGCCTGGAATGAATCTTGATCAACTATTTCTTGTCATGAGTGAACTTTTAGTTAAAGACCTTGAAGGATTAGGTATAATTAACAAAGGAAGCCATGATAGTAGAAGACCAGGAAATTCTCATGCAATCGCTTTAAAATTTTGTCCTCATCATGTTAGTCACTATTTAGGAATGGACGTTCATGATACCCCATCAGTGGAAAGGAGTGAGCCACTGGTGCCTGGGATGGTAGTAACAGTTGAACCTGGAATATATTTACGAGCTTCATCTAATCAGCGGGATTTCCTCACCAAAGTCGGCAACGAATTCAATGGTATTGCAATACGAATAGAAGACGATGTTCTTGTAACATCCGACGGAAGTAGTGTTTTGTCTTCTAGTTGTCCAAAGTCTATTAAAGATATTGAAAACTGGGGTACCGTTCCGTGTTCTTAGCATAGTACACTTATTGGTATACTTTTTTTAAAGTTTATTTTACTGATAATAGGTTGTTAGCTTTCATTCTCTTTAGAGGTTGCGACGGTTTCCAGACTATTATGTAATAATGTGATACCACCCGAACAAGAGCAGAAATGAGTATAGTGGTAATGCAAACTAACACTACAAGCCAAATATTATGTTGTCATGTGCAAAGACTTCTAGTTTATGGAAGATAGATTTTCTAAATTAATTGTATGATTCAGTTTTCTTCTGCCAGAAAATAAAGAGTAGCGTTAAGTACTAATTTCGTCAAAGTTCGCTTATATTATCGGATGTTATATTATTATCGTGGAGTTGTAGTTACATTATTGGTGTTTGATAAGATTAAAAGATTATAATAAAACATAACTTTATATCCTCCACACAACTGAATGAATCGATTTTTACCATAACAACTTAATACATAACAGTTAGAGCCAACAAAGTTAAAATATTTCAAGAAATCGTTATCTAACATATACAGAATCTATCACGCACTCATTCTTATCAGCAAATATTGTACATCGAACGATCAATCGTCATGCACTACTGCTATAAATTAACTCTCTACTTTCCGTATACATTCATGTTCAAAAGGTCTATCAAAAGTTATTTCTACCAGATTTTTTATTACGTTATTACGTACCAATTGGTATGTGCACAACTGCATGCTTAACTTGGAAAGATTATGAAAATACATAAGGCATAATCATCAAAGACACAAGTACATGAACTTCGGCTTACTGTAAGTATCATTCTTTAGCTTCATTAAGTAGGTATTAAAAGTAAATCATATAGTATTTATACATTTAAAATCTGATAGAGAATATTGCTTAGCCAGTCGTGGGCTGGGCACTGTCTTGTCTGTTGGCATTCGCATCGTTGCAAAGTTATCTCTTGTCAGAGTTTTTTGTTGCATAACTAGGAAATATGATGTAAGTTATGTATTACCCTACCGAATCTATAACACTGCATATTATTTTATGCCTACGTCTATTCTACTCCGATCTACCACTCCAGTTTCTCAGGATATTGCCCAGAAAGGCATGCCACACAGTGGCCAACCTTTTTGGGATCCTTTTCTCTAATAGAATAGGTCACAGCGCTGATGAGTCCTTCAATGGAAAGGTACACCAGACTGTCAGCCCCTGGGTAAATAAATTTAAATAAACACGTATTTCAGAAAATAAAGTTTGAAAAGTTAATTAGAAATTTAACTGAAATAAACGTACCGACTGCATCAGCCAACTGATGGGGATCGAGCTTATTAGCAATAAGTTCTTCACGGGTTGGAATGTTAATACCCATATAGCAAGGATATTTGATTGGAGGGGATGCCACACGAATGTGCACCTATTTAATTAAAACAAAAGTTTTATTACATACCTGCATTACAAAGCAAAATTAACTTAAAATAAAACAAATGCCTTACTTCTTTGGCGCCAGCATCACGAAGCAATTTAATGATAGGACCAATTGTATTTCCGCGTACGATGGAATCGTCAATCAGTACAATCTTCTTTCCAAACACGTTGTCCATTAATGCTCCAAATTTCTTTGCCACACCAAGCTGTCTCAGCCGAGTGGATGGCTGAATGAAAGTTCGTCCGACATATCGGTTTTTGCAGAGCACTTCTGCAAATGGAATTCCAGACTGTCGGGCATAACCATGGGCAGCAGCGGTTCCTGACTCAGGTACTGAGCTTACAATGTCTGCATCACATGGGGCTTCCTTAGCCAGCTCTTTTCCGCATTGCATTCGTACAGTGTAAACCACTTGACCTAATTTCAAAGTATCAACATACGATTATTATTTAACTTTAGTCCTAATTACATCAATTAGTTTTCAATGTATAATGTGCAAATTAATTCTTGTTTATTTCCAGAACCTAAAATTCATTTAATTTTAGAATTGCTTTATTAGATGATGGGTTCCAATGCAATTAAAGGATTGGACACCTTCGAAACATGTAGACTTTAATGCGAACCTTTTTCCTTAGAGACTCTGCGTTGACAAGTTCCCCATTGTGAGCTACTGCTAAGGCACCGTGTTGAGTATGAACCACAAACGGTTGACAGTTGAGAGCTTCAGACGCTGCTGTAGTAGAGTATCTGGTATGTCCAATTCCTAAGTTGCCCCTCAACTTGTTCATTGCGTTGTCATCAAATACATGAGAAACGAGACCCATGCCTTTGTGCATGGCGAAACGTTTGGTGTCTTCACCTTTTGATGTCACAATTCCAGCACTCTCTTGACCTCTGAAATATCGTTTTAAATATGTAAATTAGAAAGCCACTAATTTAAAAGTATACATGTTTTATATATATATAAAGAAGTTTTCCTGTGCAAATTTCTATTCAATGCCGCACTTCATGACTTTGAAGTACGGCTAGAAGAGAATGTAGAGAAAATCAAAGTGATTTCCACCATTCCAATTTAAATGATTTGGTCGCACAGGAGGGCTCCTACAGAGCATGCAAAATGCTTAAATTAATGTTCTCGGCTTATAAGTTAGAAACTATATTTACCTGTGCTGAAGACCCACTAATCCCAGACAAATAATTTGAGCAACGTCAATTTGCGTGGGCCATTCTCCAGCACCGATGCATCCGAAAACACCACAATTGTGAGTGATTCCAGCCTCCTCATTGTCTTTCACCACTGCGGTTTCTGGTTCCTTTTTGTCCATCTTCAAGGTGCAACTTTCACTTTGGCAATTCTAAATCGTGAATAAATAACCCTAGTTTTAAATTCCCAATTTTTGGGATACAACTTCAATTGAACCACTCGAAAAAATTTAACGAGTGTCGAGAAGGCACATGGAAACTACTACGACTGTTAGGAGTTCGATGAAATCATAAAAATGTCATTAGGCGAGAGGTGGAATGTAAAGTAGATAAAGTAAAGAATTGACTGCGGGCTGACGGCTGAATGAGATGTGACAAAAAGTGTTCTGTCCTCGCTGTCTTTCAAAGCTTTCTTAGCTTGCTCTGTGTAGGCTACGAATGTTTGCCTGGGCATGAGGTGCTATATGAAATGTAACTATGGAACATGGAACCTCTTGCACACCAAATACAGTCAGCGTGTGCTCCTCCTAAATACGTAACATTTCTTTACCATTCCTGCAAAAGAGCATGGCACATCTCCAGCAAGAGGTTAGTGGAAGGAACCCGAATGCCGACTGCATATACTAATAATACATTTATATTTTGCAGGAGTGAAGCACATCTTGGAAGATCTAGCCTACCACTGTGCCGACATAGTTAAACTACTTTTTTACGATGATTCAACAAGTATACATTTACATTCATGCAAATAGGTAGCATCAATGGATTATAAAGTTTCAGTATTGAGGTCCTGGAATGGAAAATACGAAGGATGTGAGGTACATTAATGATACTTAAATACAAAATTAATCAGTTTCATTTGTATGTATTGCCAGACATGCGTCTTTTCCTGATTTTTCCGATCTGTCGTCATTCCCGACATACATCTAGTAAACACTCATTAGAAAATGCACATGTTGTATTTATGTGAAAGTTTCGCGTATGGTAAATATTAATTAAACAGCAATCCTATTCACAACTATCTATTATCTGATGTCTTAATGTCGTCAGTCTTCAACTTTATTGTTCGGATACAAAAATGACACCTTCAATTCTCCACCTCTACCAAGACTTCACCTACATACCTACATAAAGTTATGCATTTCCCTTGTCAAGAGAATGATTTTCACTCTAAGGGGAAATCTACAATGTAGTTACTTTCCATATGCTACTACTACCATTAAAATGACTAAAAGTTGCTATTTCGTGGGGTTAATATTCATTGTAATGTAAGTTTGTGTACATCTGTCCATAATATTTAGTCAATTTCCATATGAGATTTAACACTTAACAACCCTCTGTTTTCTTTTGTACATCCTTTGTACGAGAGTCCAAAGTTATCATAACGTACAAGATCTGAACAGTTCCTTTCTTAAGTATTAAAAATCTTACGAAATCGTTTAGCTTCCTTGCATTTCTAGCAAGGTATCATGCGAAAATTCCTCTCAAGAATTACATCAAGTCGGCTAAGATTAGCTGCTGTAAAGATACGCTGTGCTCACGGGGTTAAGCAGCCTATCCTATTTTACTGTCATCAGTAGTTTTTATCGTCATAGAGGTAGTCGTGATTTTCTTAATTTTTGGACGTTTTGCTCATGAGTTCAGCAGTCAAGATGTTTTAGTGGTAAGCAAAGAGCAAAGCTCTTATCATTACGCGTTTTCTTGTCCAGTGTGCCATTCAAACCTGGTCGAAAGTTCAAAGGCCATGATAAACCACTTCATGACTGTTTCATTGTCTTCCTCAATTAGCATTGTCGCTTGCCTAAGCTTACAACAGAATGGCTGATTGATTGACATGAAATTTAATAATAGCTAAATTTGGACTGTATGCACACGAGGTGTGCGTCTGGCGTTTATGGATTTACTTGCATTGCAAATATTAATTTTTTTAAGTTTGTGAATTTTCACAAATAAAATGAATGTCTATTGAATGAATTGTATGACATATGAACTGTTGCTAACCGAAAAACGCTTTTATCCGGATAAGTATTTGAAGATCTAACAGTACAACAGGCTCTACAGGTCGGGTGTTTATCGCCTTTTGCAAGAATGACGATCACGACGACCACACACACCATCCACGACTGGATGAGATGATGGGTTGGGATTTGAGATTAAAGGGGAAAAATCCACAAAACAAGATTAGTGTTATGTGTAAAGTGTGATTTACTATGTACATAAATACCCGTAAGAATGTGTACATGTATGCTTTAATTTTAATCTCCTTTCGCCCATTGATCCCAATCCCATGTCTCCGCCTTACTATTTAGAAAAAAAATAAAGATTATGGAATGACTGCTATACGGTGTCAAAAAACAGTCATGTCTTATCCCTTCAACAAATTTGCAGTGTCACATTATCAGGCATGCGTCTTGTTATTTCTTTAATCCGCTCATTTTTGGTTGTATCTGGTAATTAGATATTTTCCTCCCTTTTTATATACCCACAGAATAAACCAATAGAAAATAGGGAATTTTTCCTTAATACGTTGTAACTCTACTGATGAAAAGCTCGAGTGTGACCTGATTAATATTTGTTTCAAAACGACAACATCATGTTACCGAATCAAACTGAATGATGAATTCATCAAGTGTTCAGTTGTAGATTCTTTTACAGTTTTAAAATGGATTGATACGTTCGCACTTTCCGAACAAAATAATAAGCTTAAAAATGTAATTCATTTTAATGAATGCCCAATCCGTGCAGTGGATGGTTCCATAAACAACTGTTTTGTACTACATGACACAATACAAAATGGACATGACTGCTTACTTTCTACCTATGCATGAAATGTAGCCAGCACACCCAATGATAATCCACTCCACCACACATTATTTTTTATCAACGTATCGTTAACATTACTTAAGTCATACCATTTTTTCTTGCAGTCACATCCAGTCTTATAGTGTCACATCATGTAAATATGCACTTGGTTGCAAAATCCCTCCTCAGTTGACAGTGTCATAATTATCAACATCTTTACGAAGTTGTCTCATCGTGAAAATCCTCCGATTTGATATAATGATAAATAACTATTTCTACATGGCTTTGGTTCCAGTTACTCATAAAATTCTCATATGAATCCGTATGTAGTATCAGATACAACGAAGCCTTGCAAGATCCGCCTCAGAAACTCGCCAATGAAGTTTAATAAATGGGGAGGTGTGCACAGTTCTCTCAGAGTGAAGTAAGATCAGAGGACAAAAACATTGATCAGCTCAAAGCAGTTACTATTGCCTAACACAAATGCCAAGAAAAGATTTTGATCGCCCAGCGCTTCTTCTCGCGAAATTTGCATACCGCGAGTATGAACATGTGCACGACTTTTATGAAATAGTTTCGTAATGATTAATTTAGTAATTACTGTAATTTTATAGTTATTTTTTGTAGTTTTGATACCAAATTTTTGGCAGCGTCAGTAGACTCCGGAGTCCCGTCGTCCGCTAATGGAGCTGTTTGTGGAGCTTCCATTTCGGTATCGCCTTGAATTCCTTTTGAACTGGAACAAGAAGTTTCTCACGAGATTTTTTGGCTGAACGCCCAGACGTTTCAACAACCAAAAATAGAATAAAATCGAGTGTCGAATATGTGTATTTTTTATCCTTTTCCTAATTCACTCGATGTGAGAAATGCAAAATGAATTTCTGTTATTGAATTCGTATTGGCTAAAACCGCAATATCAAGCACTTTCTTCCACGAAAGGCAAGGATGCAGGTGTTGCATGTATAAAACCTTGAATTTCACCTATCTGTGCATTTCTCTGTGTTTCTTTGTTGTTTACAATAAAATACTTCAGGAAGCATTGATGATTTGTGTATGCGTATTTGGCTCCAAAAAAATCACAAAATATTCAAACTGAATAAAAGTTACAAGCACGTAACCAACTGTAAAATAACTCAGAAGTGAAGATGCATAGTGTGCTGTCAGCTAGATGAGTGTCAATTAAACTTTGGCGATGAAGAGGTAAAATCTTCATCTACCGTACAGGAAGGGATGACACTGCTTCTGTTCATATAGTCCTTTCAGACTGATGCAGACTACTAACTCAACTGCCTAATCAAATTATCTTAGACAATACAAGCGTCGTTCGTGCCTTGCCGTGGTTGTCGTGGCGGAGAGTGAAAAGGAAAAAAAATCCCTCTCCCTGACAAGGCTTTTTGGTACTCACATATATAAGCTTTGAAACCATAAGATTACTCACAAACGGGCTGGAAACTTGCTTGGACATGAGTTATTAGTACACACATTATTAAATGACTGTATATATGCTGCTGTAATATCATGTATGTAAGCATGGTGGTTCCTTCAAGTAACATTTTCTTGGGGATTTTTGATATTTACTAAATCCTACGCGTTCATACATCTTGCAGTATATCTATTATGCACAGGGAATATTGTTTTGATGCATTTCAAACTCTTTCATATTACTTGTCGTTATTACTACATATATACATACGTATGCAAGCTTCATGACAACCGTCGATATTATTCCGTGTGATCAGATTATCATCACGAAATCCGTTCACGATGAAGGACCATGGGAACTTGTTGCGGCAACTCAAGATCCTTCTAGCTTTATGACTGGCTAATGGTGATTTTATTTGCACGTCCTGGCACTTTATGACATTGATAATAAGTAATCGTTAGACTGCCTGATCGTATCAGTATATATATAACCTTAAGCTTGCTTACCTGCTAGTAGTCTTATATAATGTCACTTACTTAGCGGCAGTGGAATCTTTTTTTCATGAGAAAAAAATAATTTGCTGACGTGAGACGTCTGTCGCCTTTGTAATCTAGACGAGCACGTGGTCGATAAAACGATATTTTCTTTTAAAATCTCGGCTAAATTCATGTGCTCACGTCATCATTTTATGTACAGCATATTGGGAATTCAAGCATATTATCGTTGCTGATAAATACTTTATGGATTAGTTGACTGTAAGTGTGTGATTTATTGGAATTATTTTTAGAAAGAGTAATTTCAAAGGAGGTCTGGCAGTATCAAAGGTCGGTAGTCATTAAAGCAGCCTTGAAGAGTTTAAATTTCGTGTCATCTTTTCAAGGGGAATTTATATTTAAACAATTACGTTTGCCGATAAATTCCTCATCCCAATCAATATTTAAGACGTACAAAGCATACTTTTTAGAAAACAAAATAAGTTTGACATAAGCTTACAATTTACATGGAATGTAAATATGAATTTCATTGCCACAAATACTGATATAATTGTCTTTGATTTTCTTTGTGTTTAAATTGATATCTCTGGATTTAAGGGTATTCCATCTTCAGTAAAATTATTGTAAATAGAACGAGCTGTTGTTGATGTATTTAAACGAAGAGAACAAAATATAATTGGTGTCCACCGCATGAACACCTCGTGGTTTGTTATCAAAGCTGAAGCCATAAAAAGAAATGTCCAGACTTCTTATCTTCATAATGTCTATGAAACCAGGACAAAACCAATTGAAGCTGATAAAGTTCTTTACATGCAAGAGGTGATTCTCACTCATATGAGTTTGCAACTTGAAACCTTCCTTCTTCAAGTTATGCACCTTAACAAGATGACTCATTCATGTACAGCCTTCTTTTTCAGTCGTAGATTTTCCGACTTTCACTTTATTCCTATCTATTCTATAGATCTATCTATATGCTTCGTCAGTTTACTTTTTACTAACTTAAGGGCGAGTGTAAAACGTGTAAATGTAAAAATAGTTACAGCAACAGCCATCAGTAAAAATAACTACTCGAAAACTAGTTCATTCTGGTTTAGTATTTATAAAACCGTTTAGTAAAATAGGATTAGCCTTACTTTCGACTTTTGGATCTGCATGTACCCAGATTCATGCTAAATTTTGCTACTGGATATGTCATCATCGTAAACAACCTCATATCAATAGTTATGTCAACGTAAATAGCTATCATCCATCAATAATCTCCTAAAAATTATGAAATGACTGCTCTTTGCACCCGGTAATTTTTTGAGTACAGCTAATTCATAAGAGTAATTTTCTAGTCTTTATTTTCTAGTGATAAACAACATGTCGTACTTCTTATAATATTTTTATTGTACCAATGACCTTACTCATATCATCATGTTTCATTTTACAAATCGATGATGATGTCTATCAAAAACTGTATTCAGTATCCGTTCATATTTTGCATTCAACCTTATGCGATGCGCAACTCCTTCGTTTGCGTTTGTGGATTTTTCAGAGTAGACTAAATAATCAAAATATTATATTGTAAGTTTAGCACTTTATCGGTTGAGATACGAATATTGTTCTCTCTATTTCAACCAAAAGCAATGAAATATGAAGACTTCGTATGAAATGAATACAGTTTTCACATCATATTATGCAAACTATATAACGAACTCAAATTCAATTGCATATTATGCAGGCCTTAAAATTCCTATACATTTGTTTTATTACAATGTCTGGATGACACAAATAACATTCGTGTATGAATAAATATTAACTGTATAATCTTTCACGGCGTGATTTCAAGCCATAATTCAGGATTAAAAATGAAGACATTTATTTTATCAAAACCACTGCTTGAATTGACGTCACGAAACAAAGATTGAAGAAAGGAAAAGAAGAGCGCTCGCTAACTATGTGTATTAAAAGTATGCAAATGTTTCAGTAGTTCATACAAACGTAATTTACATCTACAACAATAGTAGTTCACAAAGTTCAAAGCTAATAACCATAAAGGAACATGCGCAGAAAGAAAATACGATGTATTATTTCCTGGAAATGACGTCGCAATATTGCATCAGTCTAAATATTGTCGCCATAAGAAATGTAATGAAGTTGTATAATTGCATATACATCCCATCCAATTTCATCCCCTTTAATGGGAACAGCTTTCAGAGATGATCTTATAGAAAGAGAGTGAGAGCGAGAAATTCTCTTTTGCTTACTATTCAGTGAGATTCTCTTTTGCTTACTATTCAGTGAGTGTGCGTGCTTATTATAGAATTATATGGGCGGACCTTTGTCGTCGATCCTAACGTCATTCAACGGTCTATCAGTCCATCACTTCATTGATAATATAATCCTGCAAAACATGTTTGTCAATTCTTCTTTGCATATGTTGACTTAGCTAGTAAATGTGAGATATGTCATTACAAGATCCCAAATGAACTTCGTCAGTTAATCAGTATCTCCAATGTTATGTAAGTTATTTCTTCAAAATTCCACTGCATACTGGTAATAACCGCATTTAATTGATAATTAACAGCGACCTCTTCTCTTTTTCGAAAAGGATAATTATTATGTTGATTTAGGGCACATGACACGACATGATTCAATGCGGTATTTAAGCATATTGATAAATAAGTACAAATGCATTCGAACTTTGACTCTATATATGATTTAGGAATCACAAAAAAGAAAGCATGAGTTACCTCATGGATTTCTACAACGGTAATTTTATTTGAAGTCAACCTATCGAAAAATGCATAAACAAGAGCAATTGCTGGCGGAAAAGTTTACAATAAAGTTAGATATAGAAAAACATCTTATATGCACTTGATTATTTGCTGATGTACTGTGAAGAGCCCAAAAGGTGTTAAATATACTATGCATGCTTAGTACATTACATTTTATAAAACTTCAATAAACAAATCACGCATTTGTGGAAAATCCTCACACATGACTCCAAGGTTGTTCTTCTGGTTGAAGTCGAAAGGTTGTGGAAAAATCCTCCTTTTGTTAATTTTGACCAGACACGAGACAGACAAGTAACAGGTTACCCAACATATTTTTATACTATCTTTTAGATTATGTTGATACTATAGTAAAATTATTTTGTAGGGAGATGGCAAAAATGATAACCCTTATTACAAAAGGAGATAACGTATAGGTAAATGCAGCTTGAGAAAGCAGCCGTTCAGCATTTTATGTTCTGAATATTAATGAAATATTTCTGGTATTTAATTATTATTTATACTAGTATGGTCAAACTTCCACTTAAGTACAAAACAAGTTCCTTAAAGGTTAAAAGATATAATGTTGTTCGCCTCATGTAAATGTTAGTCGTCCTTTACGTTCCAACCCTACTCAGTTTTCTCTAGTTTTTCATTTATAATACGCAAAATTGTATTACGTACCTAGAATAAGCGATTTGATTGATTCTAGGGAAAAATAATTCCCAACTACCTTGCATGACCAAGTGGCGCGGCTAATTTTTTTCTCTACTGCGTCGCAGCACTTCTTTTTGTGAAAAGAAACTATAATATATATGGCGAGTGACGAGACGAACCTATAATGAAAAATTCATGAACCTGCCCTTAAGTGATGGGTGCAGGTGCAGGCATAAAAGAACATGTTGCTTGAATAGTGCATAAAATCGACCATAAACACAATTTTACTATTTTATAGGAAAAATTAAATCTGAGTGATTTTAATTATTCTGGTCACGACGACATGCTCTGGACGGCAACATCTCAGCTAAAGACGATGCTGAAACTTACTCTTATCTTCTGTAGAAACTGAAGCCGGGCTTTATGGCATTTCCTTAGCGTGAGCAACAACTATGCACGAACCAAACCACAATCAGTCGTTTGAAATTCATGATGATAAAACGAAGCATCTCGTTTTACAGCAAAGCTTATGTAATCAGAAGGAAGGTCGTTTCATCACCGCCGCCATCGTTATCGTGTTTGACTTGACTGTTATCAAATTAACTCGTTTCTTGACATCCTCTTTCTGGAGGTTTGGCAAGGAAGGGGTCATCTGAAATGCGTGTATGTTACGTGACTTTCTTCCTCTAACAGGCAATTCAATCAAAGTTGTTCTAAAATGCATGGACATGGATACAAAAATCATATTCTTATAATGAACCTAATAGGGGAAATATTTGAGTTAAGTAAGAGATTGTGATATGCATGGATATAGCAATATATTATGATTCTTTATCCGTTGAGGTGTGTGCAAACATCTAGTTAGATGATGGTTATCGGATGAAGTTGTTTGTGACCCAAGTCATACGCAGCATACTGAATTCATTTAACCAGCAATGGAATAATGAAATTTTACGTCCAGCTAGTTGTGAGGCGTTACGTAGTGTGGGGAATTAAGACAGAATAATTGTGGTAATAATTCTTTACTTCTAGAAGAGCATTGCTGCGGTTGCGGTATTTGTGTTCTCTGGCGTCTGTTCTCTTACAGCATGGGTATCGAAGAATATCTTCTTTCATAAGAGATTATGTGAGACTGACAACTTTGCTGCTAGGATAAAGTATGCGTGCACATAACAACATAAATGAATATAGGGTCAAGGTTTCCAGAATGATAACTTCAATCTCAAGGGCGACGAGATGGAGAATCTTCATTACAACTCACTTTCTACCAAGCATGATATTTTTTGTCTTAAATAATAACCTGAATAGTTCCTTTTTACGAGTTTAATGACTAATGACTTCAAATTTTTATAGTAGGCATTATTTTAAGACGCATACGATTTGTTCCCTAAAAAATATGTATCGGATAACAAAATATTCTAAAACTTGTACCTATAAATAGATAGCGTAAAATAAGTTGAAAGAAAAGTATGTAAAATGTAGATGGTGCGTACATTAAATAAATTTACGCCGTGTCCTTAGGTCCTGGCTTGAAGCAAGTATAAACATGCTGCAAACCTCTCTTCAGAAGATACAGGATATAGCAACTGTTAAAAAAATCCTTTAGACGTTTGTCAAGAGAATAGAGGAACAGTTCAGGATAGCTTAGAGACACATTCCTATGCATACTACATGCTATAATGATAACGCACATCACTTACAATCAGTATCATTAACTTTCATTAATCAGTGCAAGACATTAAGACATGTGTTGCTGTTTTTTCATTTATGAAGACATACGATAAGATCATGGTTGGGTGACGACTCGAATTCCGTTTTCTTGGGAGAAAATGTCTTAGCCACATTTCAGCTTATCAGCCTATTATTATAGGATATTATTACGTTGATCAATTGATACCCAACTAAAAGATCAGACGCTTCCATGAATTTCAAATCAATTGAAATTATTTATTTACATCAAACCAAATAACAGATTGTAAATTATTTACGAGGAAGTTAAACAAAGATGTATTTTAAGAAAGTCTCGCAGATGCCGTTTCGTTTTGTCCATGAAACTGTGCTTATTACAAGTTTTAACATTTTGTTTGAGAATCAAAAATAACCTTTTTATCGAAATAAATTGATGGGATAAATACATGGGAACTTGGACTTAAAAATAAAAAAGTTGTCTTCTTTTTTAACATGACTTTTATTAAAACTTACGTGACATGATACATTATAAAAAGCAAACATATACTTATATGTACACTAAATAATCATGGTTACTCTTCGCTAATCCAAAACTCAGGCATCATGACCAAACCCAAGAAGACCAACTGAAAACTCATTCTTCTGTGACATCCATGTTTTACTAACGGACCCAACATTCTTCATTAGTACTAAGTAGACGTACCCAGTTGAGTACCTTTCTTATCTCATCTATCATGTAAACACCGAGCTCTCAGTAGATTAACGTACATTATGACTAACTATTAGCACGAAGTTTAATCTGTCTGACTTGTGGAATTGTGGAGCGAATAAGAGTCAGCAGATAACGCAAGAGAGAAGATAGTATATAACTAGTAGCCGAATAAATGCAAGTATATGCATATCCAGAACCTTGTGCATACTTATTAATTATAATTATCGTACTATTATTGTTATACGGATAATATACATCTGCAGTTTTGCCTTTATGAAAAAGGGGCGTCACGTTTTGCATGTAAATACTAATTGAACTGAATAGATATTCGATATCCCTTTATGCATTTTTCAACAAAAGCGACCAGCATACTACTTTGCAAGACTTACCAACCAACTCTACAATGTGCTAGGCATCTCCTTAGCTAAATTGTAATTCAAAACGTGCTTTGTGATCGCACTCATCATATTTTAAAGTATCAAAGAAGATGGATTATGCCTATGTGAAATGTCTGCATGGAAGATAATATTGTACTGGAAGGTTCTTTGCTGACCAGATGACGAAACTTGAATGTCAACTTGATGCTCCTAAAGCATACCAAGGTTGTTCACAGCTTATCAAATGAGTTGATTTCGGGTGGCTAAACGCACATGGATTTTTTAACAAGGGAGATGTGGCGTGGTTTGTAGGATAAGGTTTAAGATATACATCATATAGCTATTGCCTCTTGTATTCCTACTCGCTTCCCCTTATCTTGCCAGTTTACTAACAAGGAGTACATATACTGCCTTCCTGAGCAAGTTGTGGTTTCCATTTACTTCCGTGACTCCGGCTTGCTTGTGTCTGTGTGCAGTTGTCCGGCTTGTCAAAGTGCTTTGCTGACTGACAGATTATCCTATTCGAGTCAACGTTGAAAACATGGCTGGTAAGATTTTTTTCACCTTTTTAATCATGAAAATAACAATTTACAATAGCTTCAACTTACATTTCTGAAAAAAGTACGTTGGATTTTAGGTCTTGTTAAATCTGATATACGATTTTATGCAGTAGATTACTTGACTGGTGTTGTGGTGAAGAGATTTTTTTTGATTCGTTGCAACAATATTTATACATTTTTTCAACTTTGTTATTTCACTTTAGAATTAATCCCAGGAAATCTGGTTATTGAGGGAAAGACCAAGCAAGTCTTAGAGTTGCCGAAGCTCCCTGGCTGTGTCCTTGTTCAATCTAAGGATCGTATTACTGCAGGAGATGGAGCCAGAGCCCATGACTTGGATGGTAAAGCTGCAATTGCAAATGCTACAACATGCAAAGTTTTCGAGTTGTTGAACAGCGCTGGTGTCAAAACCCATTTTGTCAAGCGTGCGTCCGAAACCGCTTTTGTGGCTAAGAACTGTCAAATGGTTCCAATTGAATGGGTTACCCGACGTGTTGCAACTGGCTCTTTTCTTAAGAGGAACCCGGGTGTCAAGGAAGGCTACCGCTTCAATCCTCCAAAGCAAGAAACGTTCTTTAAGGTATGCGTTTGCACATTTTAGTTATGGTTTATGAACTGGCAGCGTAATTTTTTGTAATAGGCACATGACATTTTATGTAGTTCAGGTTGAATTTTACATAATGTAGTTAGTCATCATTTGTGAATAGCTTGATTAACGAAATGGTTCAAGAAGAATGACTTTTTTTAACTTCTCTTGTTTATATTTGCGTTTGACACTCCTCATCCCTGCATCTATTCTAACTGTAAGCATGCAGTGGCACAATTACGCTATTTAATGCCGTTATCGGTTTCACAAGTGTGACATTCTAAAAATTAGGACAAGTTGGTTCATAATTATGTCATAAGGATTTAAGTTTCTTATAATGCTTTCATGTGCATATGAAGATGCTGCGTGGCATCCATGTCCAATGAAAAAAAACTTTCAGCGGACACTCCTTCCAAATGGTATGATGATTTTTTATTTTAACTCCTTGCCACGCATCAATTATATCTTGTTTGATGGTTCAAACGTCAAAGGTCACACAATACGCATTGCGATTTGATGATAGCTTGTTACCACAAAGTGCCATAACATCTTAAACGAATGTATCTGTTGTATGGTATTATCAAATGACACAATAGCATCATGTGACTTAAAAAACGGTTTATGTGACAAGGTTTATGGTAATTTTCCAGACATTTTTTTTCATATAAGCACCTATATTGACAGATGTATTTTTGGTATGACGTAATGTGCTTAAACATTTCTTTTACTGGTATTTGTACGTGACGTGAACCATATTATTCATACGTATCAGCTCTTGTAGTATATTACTGCGCATTAAGACTTTTCTTTTCTAAAATGGAAATTTGAATCAGACCAAACAGATTTGTAAAATGCCGAATGGTCAGCAAAGGCATACATTTTGGAATATAATTATCTAATTGACATTATCCATAAAACGAAATTTAAGAAATCACTTGTGTTTACCACGTGCAGGATGATGCCAATCATGACCCCCAATGGTCTGAAGAAGAACTTATCTCTAACGAGATGAAAGTTGGTGGCATCACCATTGGAAAGGATGAGGTGGATTTCATGAACCGATCAACTTTGGTCGTATTCGAAGTTCTCGAAAAGGCTTGGGGATCAATTGATTGTGCCCTCATCGATATGAAGATTGAATTCGGTGTTGCCGATGGTGAAATCATGGTCGCTGACGTTATCGACTCAGACTCTTGGAGGTTGTGGCCATCTGGTGACAAGCGACTCATGAAGGATAAGCAAGTGTACAGAGACTTGCAATCTGTCACTCAAGAGGCTCTTGATCAAATTAAGACTAACTTCAAGTGGATTGCTGAGAGGCTGGATCTGCTTACCCCCAAACCAAAAGCTCTGGTATATAATGCTTTTCTCATGACTATATATATATATTCAAGACCTAATGCTTATTTGGATTGACAAGCACATAATCAATGACTATGTGAAAATAAATTTGCATCCAAATTGGGTGTCTCATTACGGCTTGATTACGCAGTACGCTTTGTTAAGAAAAAGAATGCAGCGAATGAGCTTAATGCCGTACGCCAGCAAATGAAATTAAGAAATGAATATCCTTTAACATCCTGCTGACTCTGACTAGGTTGTTATTCTCATGGGATCACCATCTGATGAAGATCACTGCGCGAAGATTGCTAAGACATGCCGGGAATTGGGTGTGCCATGTCAAATGCGAGTTACATCAGCTCACAAAGGACCATCTGAAACCCTCAACATCATCGCCCAGTATGAAGGCTCCGGTGTTCCAACCATTTTTGTTGCTGTTGCTGGTAGATCCAACGGTCTCGGACCAGTAACTTCAGGAAATACTGCTTTCCCAGTTATCAACTGTCCTCCAGCAGGAAAAGAAAATTCCATATGGTCCTCCCTCGACTGTCCATCTGGACTCGGTTGTTCTACTGTTCTTTACCCAGAGGCAGCTGCCCTAGCCGCAGCACAAATGTTGGGGCTTACTGATCACTTGATTTGGGCCCGTCTCCGTGTCAGAGCTCTCAATAACTACTTGAGCATCAAAGCTGCTGATAAAAAAATTCGTGAGAAGTAATTTCCAGGTGGAGTTTAGGATCATTGACAAAAAACATCTTTAATTAAAATGCAAAGATCTGTTTCTGCTGATTATCACCATGTACGTACCTTCTGAAACCTGTTAATAGTTAAGTTTGCTGTTATCGCCATGTAAAATTAATCTCGTACTGAATGTTGAATATTTGTCGAACTTTTGAAACTTTCAGCATTGCTATGTGCTATTCAAACCAGAATTTCTAACAAACAATACATCGAATAAACTTCTTTGCCAACTTTACTGAAGGTATTATGGAAAGCAAGGCATATAAACATATAAAGATTAGTTTGCATAGAACTTTCATTTATTTCTTTATTTTTTTTACATATTTGGATATATTTAAGTCTACATAGGATTTTTCGCTCATTACTCATTATTATCATAATAAATGCGATATATTTCACTAATGTGACTGCAAACGTCTTGCCCTCTATCTAACTAACAACTCTTGTAAGTTTGCTACGACGAAATTTCCATGCACGGTTCTTCATCCTTCAGTATTGATACTTATTTTAAGATCTATAAATATTTTCCCATATTGATTTAGGTACGTAATTATATTATCCATTTCAGGTTTTCTTCGGTTTTATAAATATCATACATAAATTAAATTCTTGATTGGGAAATTATCTTGTTTCATATACACCGTTTCCTTTAAAAATATAGGTTTGTATCATCTAAGGTTCACAATCACAGTTACGAAATAATAATAATTTTCTATGCTTACATTTTTTAAACATCAATCTGATTACTTTTGCTAAGTTAAATTTGATCGTATTTTACTACTGAAACGCTCTATATGTCACTCAAATAACTTTCCCAGATACATCTGCTTTTCTCTACCTATCTTAAATAAATCATTGGAAATAACATTTTTTATTCAGTCATGAAGTATTTACGACTGGTATTATGCCACAGATGAGTTAACACCGCAAGTCTACTCAAATATCAAATTCGATTAAGAGCGGGAGCAAAATTATAGTCCTAATTTTATACGTAGATTTAAGGTTACAGACGAATCAAAGTAGAGGCATTTGTCACATACAATGAAAAGAATTTGGCAGAGTGAAAAATCTTTGGTCCAGATTAAGAGTAGCAAAGGCGAGTGATTGCATGATAAACTGGAATGCGAATCGAAACAATTACAAATTTAGTACAGTATTGCAAATGCAAAATAATAACGGTTATTTCATCATATTTGAATACGGTTGGCATGTTATTCACACTTTTAATCCAATGATGAAACATCTCATCATGACTATGACGTTGGCCGTATATATATGACATGTTGCCATTTACCGTTTATAATTTTTGCAGTTAATCACACTTTTTCAAACATTCTGGACACATACAAACTGCTTTCCAAGCTGTTTTTGGAGTGAATGTCACACTTGAAAGCACGCCATGTATTTCAATTAAATTAATTGGCTTACGCTTAGCAGCACATTTCTACAAAGATCCAACAAATTCAATTCGAAACTTTGCAAGCCACATTGAAAGCTAATGAATAATTGTAAAAATGTATTAAATAGGTATACATAAATGCAGAAAAATATTTTCCTTAACTGACTTGTCAAATCTACATTACAAAGTAACTTATAAGAATATAACAAATGCAACGAAAATGACTATTTGCTTATCAAGAGCGTGGTGATATGAGCCACATTATCATGCCACCATACAATACAGCAACTGACAATGAGTCAGGGTGGGTGGAATGGACAACGACAATGAATTGCCATTCCATAGTAACATAATTAAATATAAGTTTAACTTACAGGAAAAATTGTGCATGAGATTGGAATTACTTCAAATCTTACATCTCAATAAGTAGAACAAAATAGTTAACTCTAACCCTTGCACAACATCCATTTTAGACTGTCATATTTTCATATCGTACGATGCCATAACAAATCAAGTTGAGAGATTTCCACTTTTGAATACAATTATAACAATTAAAGAACACAATAGGAATGACTTTAAAGGCTTTTGAAGTTAATCAACATATCTTACGAATGCTTATAAGTTATAACGAACTACATTTATGAAATTAATAACAATAATATTACGTTTTAAAGCGCCTGAGCAGTTTACTGTTTGATTCCTCATAATATTTTCTAACATTCCTTTTGATACAAGATTGAGTTTCAAGATACAAGTTGAGTTGTACAGTACATGTTATTTGCTACGAAAAATTTTGGTAAAAAAGTTGGAAATGGTTGTGTTTGTGTAATTATTACAATTGTGTGGTTACAATTACTATAGAAAGAAAACTCCTGAGGAACTTCAGTCCAGTGACAGCTTCAGCTGAAGAATACTACTACTCAATAAGGGATATAAATAATTTGCATTTTCTCATTTTTGAACATGTGTACAAAGATTCAAGGGAGTTGGATCAATTTGATGTGCGACTTGTGAGATTTCAGATCAAAATCATTTATGCTTCAGGATTATTTTGAGATTGTAAGGTGGACAAACCCATGGCCTCAAAGACAGTGAGTCTGAAATCTCGTTGGAACATTCGCCTACGCCTCTGTTCCCGGTCATCTCCGTTTGCCTAAACAAAAATATACATAAGAGAAAACTTTGATAGAATTGCACGGTATATCTGTGTTATAATTCAAGGTTCCTAAACTATAAACATAGTTTAGAGATACAATAAACGAAAAGAATAAAGACTAACAGCAAGCCAAGGATGTTCAAGAACTTCTTCAGCTGTGAGCCTAGCATCAGAGTCTGGCTCAATCATTCTTGTGATTATGTCTTTGGCATCCATAGACACAGTGTCCCAATGCTCTCGATGAAATTCAAAATCTCCGGATAGTATCAGATCAAATAGATCCTCCTGATCTCCAGTTGGGCTTACGAAAGGTGGATAGCCACAAAGAAGTACATAGACAATTACTCCAAGAGCCCTAAATTCAAGTAAACAAACATGCATCAGATACGACATAATTACGGTAAATAATGCGTAACGATTGCGGTGAACTACACTGGTGTAAGTAAACTAACCAAACATCAACTTTCAGTCCATAACCAGTCTCTGCAAGAATTTCTGGGGCAACGTATGTTGGAGTCCCGCATACAGTGTACATCGGTCCGTTAACAACTTGAGCTAGTCCAAAATCCCCTAATTTGATTCGACGTTGTCCATCATTTTGAAAATACACCTACAAAAATTTAAAACGACAGTCAGCATTATTCCACCAACTTGCACACATACCAGAGTAATCATGTAAGTATTCAACTAACCAATAAGTTTTCAGGCTTGATATCACGATGGACTATCTGCCGAGTGTGAAGATATTCCAGCGCAGATGCAATATCCTGAGTCATTGATTTGCTGTCTTTCTCAGAAAACTTAGTGACATCAGCAATAGCATCAAATAGATCTCCACCCTGCAAGCAATCATAAACAAATTTAATGAAAGTTTTTGTTTGTTTATATATTACTGCTATAAATTCGAATTATTAGATATTTAACGGTAAAGTACAAATGTTTCCGTTATCGAACTTACTTCTACTAATTCCATAACTACGTATAGTTCGTTGCTGAAATCATATTGCTCGTATAGAACAATGACATTGGGATGACTAACAGTGGTGAGTATTGCGATCTCGTGTTCGGGCGGCACATCTCTTCCATTGCATTTTGACTTATCAATGACTTTTAATGCATAACGCTGCTTTGTCTTTCGATCAGTACAGTCTCGAACGACGGCAAAGTTTCCATCGCCAATAATGTCTCCAACTTCGTACTTATCAAGAATTGGCGATGGAAAATGAGACAATGGGATGTTCTTTGGATGGCTTGGACCGGCTGCTGCTGTGTTTTGTTGATTGGGCGTCGTACCTTTGCCAGACTTTCTCTGCGGGGACTTTGAGTCCAGACCGCGGAGAGTTCTTGAAAGTTTATGAACAAGTGTCGCCTTAACATAAGGTTGAATTGCTTTACACTCTACAATAGAACAAAGTCATTAATTGCCTAATAAGTCACCATGTCAATAAACACAATGCTATGCATATATAACCCGAAACCTACCTTCAAAGTCCAGTTCAAAGTCTTCAGGATTAATCCGGTCGTTTGCACATGCGAGGAATATATCTTCAGTCCCGAAGAAATCTTCCAGCGTGGCAACCTAATAAAAATTAAACATATGAAAGCACAATGAACATCATATTACTCACAGGAATTAATCGATTTGCAGCAATTCCAGCAACTTAAATGTGACTTCGAAGAGTTTACTGTGGTATATAGTGACTCACTTCTACACCGTTGAGCGTGTACATTCGACGAACTGCTCCCCAGTCAGGCTTGATGGATTCAGTCACGTCGGTTAGAACCTGATCATAAGATCGGGCAGTTTTTTTATTGAGCAAAAATCTTACGGCTTTCCTTGGCTTCATACCATGACGGATGATGGTGACAAGTCTTGGCCGAATAAACTCCCGGCGAGATGTATCTTTGAATATAACAGCATTTAGTTTATAAATATGTTATTATCGTAACTCACTTTCACTGAAAGAGTTTATATGACCGACTTCACTCTTACCTTGCCGGCTAGTCCTTTCTGAGCCACTAGTTTTCGTTTCTGGTGTCCGGCGGGAACAGTTTTTATTGTTCATATTGTTGTTGGTGATGACATTGTTCACAGTGTTTACTGAAGCAACGTTGGGGGATGAGCCTCGGTTGTTGTTGTTCGAAGTAGCGATAATTCGCTTAGGAATCCTGGACACAAGACTTCCCATAGGACTTCTTCTGTCTCCGTGAGCAGAAGCAACGTGATGATATGCTGATACCGGTCTTGGCTTAGGCGAGTGAGTACTTCGAGGTCGCAATTTGGGAGACATTGATTCAGTCAAGGAAGAATTCTCAATGTTTGAAACATCTTGCTCGGAAAATGTTTTTACCATCGGGTTCTTCCTGTTTCCTTGAGACCTAGTAATTTCTTCGCTTATGGAACAAGCTGGCTCAAAAATTACCGACTTAACAATTGCATCTCGATCAGAACGTCGCACTTTCGCCCCTTTGATACTGATGTACTTCCGGTTACTAGCAATTTCACTAAACGAAGCACCGTAAGGTAAACATTGATATGGCTCACTTCCACACACGACAATGTCGTTACAGCATTCCAAATCTGACAGTGAAAGTATTTTTTTCCCATAAGTGGTGAAGACTTTGGCAACGTTGACGCTGCCTCTGTTTTTTCCTGACACAGCAGAAGATAGAAAATCCAAAACCGCCGACCAACTTCTTGCGTGCTTCAGATCTAGGTTGAAGTCGAACACTTGGGGTTCTCCGTACACACCGTTTCGATAAACCCGCAGCAATTGAACGTCATTAGTGACTTCATCACTTTGTTGGTTCAAATGTGTTGAACTCATCTTCAGCTCTGCAGTCTTCTTTACTGTACTAGTTCCGGTCTTTTGATAATTCAGCTTTTTTGAATTAGTGTCATCTGAATTAGATGTTGGACCCGAGTCAGTGCCAGTGCCACATTTTGTCGGCTTCACACTCTCCTCCTTTCCAGATTCTACTTGCGTCATGTTGCTTTCTGCTGTTGCAGCAGTGGTGTAGTTGACAGACACTCGTTTTACGAACAATGACTGATTATGTTCGACCACCAAATATCTGCACAAAAAACAAAAAAAAACTAATGATAATTATACGCTGCCTGAACTTGATAAGGAGAACAAACAACAGACTCAGATTTCTGTATTGTTTACATCCTGCTTTTTATGGGTATGCATAAAATCAGGATGTACATAATTTCAAACATAGGACGGTAACACATAGTTACGTTAGCAACCTAATCACAGTGGTGACAAATACCGTACACACATTCATAATTACTCAGGATCACTATGAAGTGGAATATATTTAATGCAAAAGTCTAAAAACCAATAATTAAGTTTTACTATGTTAGATGAGCAATAAGTACTCGCATTGGCAAGTGCTTGCCGTTGGTTAAGCTGCGAAATTGCCTTAAAATATTTGCACCACAATACGTCTAAACTTTAATTATCCGTCTAATGTGACCAATGGTATGGCAACTATTTTTTGACTTGCCCTAGTAAGTCGCAGGACAATAAAATCTAAACGCAAAATTCTGATACCTTGATTGTGATATTTACACTACACATATTGTTGACGTTGTACTAACAGAGTAAATAAAACACTTTAACAGGTGACAGGGCACATGGCAAATAAAAATTTTACATGTGCGTACTTGTTTGCCATAACCATACAACGAAGTAATTTTTTGTAAATTAAATATTTGCTATCAACCAAATGTATTTTTATGCCGTCAAATAAAAACGACCTAAGATCCATGTCGGTGTTTTTGTTTCCGTTTTACGTTTCTTCAAAATATGTTATATGCTAATTGAAATTAGGCCCTAACCATTATGTAGGCCAATAATAAATGCATATACTATGTACTACGCACTGGTTATTTCAAGGAAACGATATGCTCAATACAAAATTTCAAATATTAATTCGTTCAAACGCCAGAACTGACTGACAACTGATGACTGATGACAGACTGGCTGGTTATGCTTACCAACCCCCAAATTTTGCGGAAGTATACCCTGACAAACCTTAGTCCGTGCTTAATTGGTTACCAACCTCACTTTTTAGTGGAATGTTGAACTTTTTATTTTAAAAGTCGAGTTTAAATGAATTGTAACCTAATAACCTGATTTAATAACCTAACCCTAACGCTAACCAATAGTTATGGCACGTAAACTTAACCTAACCTAACTAATGATAAAGAGATCAGAAATTCTCAATTTAAAATTCAATGTTCAACTCAAATTATTAATAAAAATAAAGGGTAACTGCATGAGGACTCAGGACAAATATTAGCCAGGGTTGATTTAGGGGTTGATCAGCATAACCCAGCCGACTGACCTGTGACCTGGCAACTACCGGACCGTAGTAGTTACAAATAAATAAATAAAGACACACATAGCATAAATACTGAAATTACGCACAAACTTAATTGAGCAGTTAATCTTTTAATAGAAATTATAGCCTGATTAAATATAACTGACAACTACCTACACTTAATACTAATTGTTGTCTATGACTTTAAACTATTTAATTTACTAACTGTAATTGTCAAGTTTTAAAAAACTTACCTGGATTATCCGAAAGGTAGCTAGTTTTGCTGGGTAGACTTCAGACTTGACTTTTAGTTTTCAAGCTAAAAGCCAGCTGAGTTCATGATGATGTGTAGCTTTCAAAGTTGTAAATTCCGCTGGATGTGCGAAGTCTTCGGTAGTGTGTTGAATAGTATTGATTTGTTTTTTGAAATTCACCTGAATCGCGCGCCAATAAAAAATCGTTGGTAGGCTACTTATAAAATTCTAAACTTCCCTGTTGTGGTTACAGATTCAGTACATTAATTGATACCATTTATCAAGCCTTCAAATATCCGTTGGCTCTTTAACGCTATTTAAATATTCGTGAAGGATTTTGTGTGCAATGACATTTCAGAGATTTAACTTACAGGAAGGATATACAGTTATCACACGCCATTTTCATATATATGACTGGTTAAATACCAAATCCGATTTCAAAATTAACGTTTGACACAAGAGTGACTGACTGATTTTTTGCATATAGTTAGCTATAGTCACAAAAAAACATGCAACTCATATGCATGGACACATGTTGCCCAAGAACATGATAGCATTCTTTTCTTACTACTAATAAAAACTAATTAAATGAAACAGATAATTCGCTCAATAGTAATCCTATGAACTACTCGGCTATTATTGTATACTCAGATATATTTAACCATGAAATGACTCGTTCCCTCTTCACACATTTTTTTACAATAAATAATCTTATTGATCTTAATGATTGCTGACAAGAAACAAAATTTACGTCTTGCACACTTACAAAATACCACAATGAAGATGAAATTAATTTGGCATCAACTCAATTGGCCAAGGTGTGCACTTTTTCACAAGTATACACCTAAAGATACATAAACTTATTAGGTTTACCGGTGTAGTTTATATTTGATGTACTGTAAAGTGTAACAAGTTGTGAAGTCGTATAATATAATGCAACCGTTGTTATTTTTTTCATATACCATTTAACTTGTAACATATACTGCTAAACAGAAATTCACACTTACGATTTCCGACAGTCAAAAATGAACACAAACTCTTTGTTGCTGAATTTGTGTGGAGATATGATCTAGTCAAATACACGAGTAAATTTGATTAAGGATCAGGAATATGAGTTGTGCGAAGCGAACGCTAATCGTGTTATATAGATATATTAACCTGTTTTACATTGGCGTGGGTTGTAGGCGTATATACAATGAAAATGGAAGGGTGGAGACGGGATACAATACAGGTCTACACCAAAGAAGGTGCCCTTTTTAACCCTCGATTAAGCACCTTGTGCTCTCCGCGGTTTTACTGACTGTAAAAATACGCATCCACCACTGCATTCATAATTTAACAGGAATACACCTCAGTTTACGCTTACTCACGTGATGGCTTTCCGTTATCTTTGATGTCAACAAGAGATGTTAATACCTTCAAAATCCGTATGATTCGTAGTATTTAGAAAAAATGACTTGACGTACACATTTAATTTTCGCAATATACACGAACGCTTATAGAAAAAGTGTGAATGATTAAAAGAGTAATAAAGATAATTTATCAAACGTTTACTATTTGTATTGAATCGGCTGAAATCTATGTGTTTGCCAGGTAGTAAACATGTATTATATCGGAAGTTGGAGTGCAAAGTGCAACTACGCTGATTTTAGCTTGAATTTTTTAACAACTGATTACAAAAAGTTCGATGTCTGCCTATACTTGTGGAGTTTATCAATCATCCATCAATCACAAATTAGAGAAAAGGGTGGAAGTTATGTATGTATTCTTTTTTATCTTACAAGATTATGTTTCTTTAAGCAGTGTCACAGTGACAGTTGTACTTTACGGTCATAGAATGGATATAGAATGGATTATATAAAACTTACTTTTTCCTTTCTGCAAGCCTAATTCTAGAGCAAACTCTTTTTCTCACCCATGGAATAACAATAATAGATTATGTGCTATTAGAATATAAATAACAAAAATCAGAAGAACAACTAGATTATATTTTACGTTTGCGGAGAGTGATGACGATCAAATACAAAATGACTACAGAAAGGAGGACAGGATATTTTACACCAGATTATTGTGTTCATGTGGTTAACATTTTTAAGGAAAAAAAGCTACACAGCTTCCATTTCGTTGTTTGCACAAACTACTACAGAGAAAATTGCGATGAATAAGATGAATTCACCAATGAACCAGCGACACATGACGCAAATGACATTTAATACGTGTCCATGTGGAATACTATGCTGATATTTATTAGTTGCAGGGACAAACTTTAACGGAATACCAAATGCAGTAGAAATGTAGAGTGTCACCTGATGAAGGACGATGTTTAGCTATATCACCTGGAGTGTAGAGATGCTCAAAAGAAAAGGTTAAATGTCAAGGTTTTGACGTTATTTAACCGTCAGTTCAGCACTGCCCGCAAGCCAGACTAGACTTTGCAGATAATAACACTATGCATTATGCATGTTAATATTTCCCTCGATGGAAGACTTCACAAAGCGTTAAGGGGAGATGCACAATAGCAAAGTTCTTTTAACAATAAACCACACACAACATACGAGCGGAATAAACAATTGACAATAACTTGTCACACAAGCAATATATTTTGCTGCACTGATTGTACTAACGATATTGCTACCGATAACATATATTTTATTATGATGTTGTATGTCGTTTAGCAGCTTAAATATACCATAATTTTTACTGACGTGGGAAAATACGCCAACGGTAAATACGGTAGTGAATGAAAGGTTAGAACACAAAGGGCGTCAAAAACTTTCGTCACTTGATGTGAAGATATGGTTTTTAGTTATACGATATATATAAAAGTACATTCATGCAAAAGGTCTTTTCGGAATCGATCAAACTTTCATTCACAAGAGCTTGACTTGACGGTTAGTTGATAGTTGAAGAGTAGAGCGATGCGATATTTTTTTGTATATAATTATTATTCGTGCGCACACAAAAGACGGAAATAACGCAGAGAGTGGTACAATTAGATTAGGCACAGCTACTTGTGACTTTTAGTAGCTTCACAAGATTTACTGATATGGTAAAGGGATGATGTGGATTGCCAAGTGGATTCGAAATTATAACCACAACTTGTGAGGAAAAAAAACACTTTGTAGCAAAAATGTCAAATGTGTATAAGATGCTGCATTTAGCTAGGGAATTTGTGAACTTAGGAAGTTCAACGAAGAGCATATATATTTGTAACAGGTCAGCTCATCGTTTCACTTATCACAAGCACACTTGCAACTGTCAGATAAAATCTACCAGTGAGTTGATTTTGGTCATTGGTATTTCTGTATATCATATATCAGTCTCTGATATTTTTACGACATTTGATATTTATTTTGATGACCTTCCCATACCACAAGATTCTCTACAGGACAGTCACAGTTGTAAAGGTGTCTTCAGGATTATCCCAAGTTTCTCAGGTGTAAAGATCAACAGGACTAACAGTGATTTTCCGGTGTCATGTCATATGAAATGAACTGAAAAATCCTCCTTCAGAATGTACACAATACACCCACATTATACATGCTCACATGATGGAAACAACACAGCTACTATCAAGGGAGGACCCCAATTCGATTCTATTCCCGTTTGCTCATCCATCAAAACGCATTCTTTTTTCTTATTATGAATTCTTCATAATATTATGGTATGTGATAGAACCAACTTGTCACTTCTCTCTTGTCTGAGGATGATGATACTCTGCTGATCTTGAAATGCAATGAATTCAACCACAGAGAATACAGTCATTCGGGCGATGTAATTGAGATGGTGATGATAAGCAGATGTATATATATATGCTTTAAATGTATCGTCGAGAAGGGGATATAATAGTGATGGAGAAGTCGGTGCACTAAATACTAAAACTATCTATATCAAATGTTAGAGATTCATGCATGAATTACAGAATAAAATAATGCAAGTGTGAATTCTTAACGTACATACATGTACGATGATAATGTGTACACTGAAATAAGGATTTGGGAGATACTATTATCCTTATAACAGACACACACACATCATCATCATGATCATCATCATCATATTTCTCATCATCACATCACACAGTTGTGTTTGTATTGTGTAGAGAGAAATTGTAAAATACGAGTTGAAGTATCTGCTCATGCTCTTTATATCCATTAATACTATGAGCATATATACACATAATAATACGCGTAGCAAGTGAAGCAGATGACGATATTTCATGTATATAAGATGAATCCTAAAAGCATTTTTAGCAAACCATGTTTCTCCTCCTATGCATTTTGAGAAAAATGAACATGTTACTAAAGTAACAATGCACAACAACATCATTTCACTGAGAAACTTTACGAGAAAAAAAACACAGACCGTCTTATAATACGGAGGTGTTTGGGGTAAGTAGCTATACCAAATGAAGGTACATCTACATCCCTTGAGAATGTCGAATTGAGGATGAGGATGAAATGAAGTCAAGTTATAGTACTTCAATGCAGTGAAGTGTACTAGATGAAAGCCCCGTTTTTAAAGATGCAAATGATGAGGACTGCAAAAAGAATATTTTGATTAGGATTATTCAAGTTAAGTACATTTTGTGACAGGGATTTAATGTTATAGCTCGTTTGAGTTCGTAGTTATGTTATGAATTATGAAAGCACAAAAACACATTTTATGAGTTTCACACATTTTAGCTCATCTTTGTGCAGTTTTCTGACTCTGCAAGATTCTAGATTTTCCGGTCAAAATGGTGACAAAAGTTATGATGAAAATCGGGATTATGATAGTTTTAATTGAATTGTGACTCTTTACATGTACCGAAATTTGTATTGATTGTATGAGTAAATACACAGTAATCATGATGATCAAGCATCCCAAGATTTTGCGCTATTTCATATATTCGTAAATTTATTCAGATTATGAAGACATTCAAGATTTTGTTTTGCAAATAGCTGGGGGAAACTCCAGTTGCAGAAATTTAGAGAATAACTGTTATTCTTTCTCTGCTAATCGATGTTTACTGTATTACAAGATTTTTTACTGGTACGATATTTTAATGAAATATATCGACAACAAAAGGGTTTCGTCTATAGTAAAACTATAGGGTCCGGACAAAGATGTGCTAGCTTCCTAAAAAGTCCTAACTACAAACATATATATATATATATAAGATGGAAGTTCACTTCAGCAAACAACCGCTTTATATTGTGAATAAATGCACATGATGCATATACTTTTACGTGCCTATAAAGTCAGTTTCATGCTAACCTGAGTCATCTCATCTTTCTGATGTGCTCTACATGTATGCTCTTTATGAGTTAGTCATACATATTAGTATGAGTATTAGTATAAATAAGACAGACATTAACAGACCCAAAGGCATGTACAGCGGAATGCACATCTTCGAAACCTAAGTATGTTTCACTCATTAATGGTTACATGCTAACCAGTAGTATTAGATTATTACGTTCACTACCGCACGGTTAAAGCTATAACAGAGATCATTTTCTTGCATTCTTATAGTATGCTTAAGAAAGCACGCCGTCATAGCATAACATTTCGAACATCTTGTGAAAGCGTTGAACACCGAAATTATTGATAGTAATGAAAATATTTCAAACTACATATAAGGTTACTAATTGTATCTTGTAGGAACTAGGAGCATTATAACAAAAAGGATTACACGACACAGTACTTACTTCAGAGTCAACCAGTCTACCAAAAGTTTAGCATTTAGGTTTGTCCTACAAATGCAACTGCAGCGTAAGGAAACTTTTTGCAACCATTCCTAAAACTTTCCTTTCATTTTTATGAGGATCTTTCGGTTGTTGTGACCAAAGCATATTGCCATTCATTCGAATACTTACATACATTTCTTTGTTACCATGTATTTAACGAGCTGGGTGGTACAAGAGTAAATATATATAGTTACAATTCACAATCTTGTGATCTACATGAATTACTAATTTACTTTAGAGAAATGCGACGGGGTAATTTAAAATCATGCATCTTTATGTACTTTCTTAAGCATAAGGTTTATAGTATATCCTTGAATTCTTCGGTATCTTGTTTGACTTTTCATAATATTGAATCCAAGTACATGTCCGAGAATTCGCTGACTTTCGGCAGTCTTAGCAATGGCAAACAGTGATCATGCCTTGAAGACATGATTATTGAGAGCTGAGCAAACATTAGGATTGGGATGATGTATACGGTAAATATACAAAAAAGCTGATACAGCTAATCATTAAATTATAGACGACTGGAAATTTGAACGACACAGGTAAAGATATTCTGATGAAACTTTATAAGACTTACTTTATGTGTAAGTGATATCTTGGATTTGAATGATTGATCTCGTTCAATTTAAAATGTTGAAATATAAACATGAAAGGACGATGATGTATGTAACTGTACGCCTGATGTTTTTACACTTGTTTAGTTGAAAGTCGCAAGTGTGTGACCAACACCTTAGCATGTCTCTTTACTAACCATATGCATATTGCGTGACGAAATCTACAAAGAATTCTTCATATATGTACTCTTTTTCCCAGACTGACATTAGTCATCGATAACTTTGGCTTTCTTCACTGCCCTTGAAAAGAAAATCTCTACACTTTGAACACTTCATGTTCTTGATGAAGTCACAGGATGTAAAATAATACAATAAAGCACGCAATGTAACGATCTAAAGCTACTGCTGCTAACATGTATTTACAAGCCATTGCGAGACATTGTTTATATAATTAAAATAATTTATCTGTCATTGTACGAGACTTAAAACAAATAATTCATTTGCTTACAACTTTATAATGTCTGCTCGTTGCTCGTACTTTAAACTGGTTAATTATATAGCCATCTGCTATTTAATCAACGCCTTTGTGTGTGGTCGGTTGTAGGGTGTGTTGAATCAAATCTTAAAAGAGAATGGCATGTTTTCTCAATAAAATATATGAAATATGCAGTTACTGCTTTTAGTCAGGCATTATTATCATTCAGTCTGGGGATGGGGATGCATTTATATTTATACGTTACTATAAAGGTTTTTTTTGAAAGAATGCACATGTTAATTAAATAATATTTAACATTAAGTGTGAACTAAATACACATACTACATAGTGCATATCACGCTCGAGTGTAAGAATTCCTATTCTTATTGTTAACCACTCTCTCGATTCCGAAAATGTTCATAAATTTGGTGGTATTCTACGATGTAGTGTTTCGTTAATCTCTCTTTTGCCCTTGTTTGTTTATAATTTTAGCTCTGTGAGTACCTAGATTCAAGTCTTTCGTCGGGGTCAAAATTTGTATTTTTAAAATTTTATGTTGAGTGTTTTAACTGTCAATAATTTTGCATGGGCATTATATCAGTTTTCATATGCCAAACAACTATTTAAATAGAGAAACACAACCAATTTAGATTTCAGCCCAGAGAAGTTTGAAATTCAAATATCATTTCCTTTTCCTCAAATTGATTCACACTATTCGCATTAACAAGTGTTAAATACTTCAACTTCATAGTTTTATTGCTCGTGCACTAAAAAACCACAAAGCTTGAATTCTGAAACAAACATCTCGCTGTAACAATATAATCAACAGAGCTTTAAACGGTTTTAGGTTGAGTTCAGATAACATATAGATGTAGGTATGCACATGCTCCCTATGCTTCAACAAAGAATTACAATCTATGCAAAACCGGAAAAAGAAATAGTGAACTTGCAATAATACATATTTGGTACTAACTTCGGTATTTACAATTGTCATTATATGAAGATTTTTGGATGATATAGCTATGCAAAATCAGGAAGCAGTTGTGCGTATGCAAAGTGCTTTTTAGCACAGGTGCGCATCGGCAACCAAGTGGAAAAAGATATCCCATCATCATCATCTTCCTTCATCAACTACATTATCATCAAATCAGGTTGGTTCGGTTGTTTGATGATATTGGCTACAATGGAAGAAGTTATAGTGAAAGAAATGTAATGTAATGTGTAATGTGGACTGTAAGCTATTGCTTTGTTCATTAGCCATGACTTGAATAAAACGTACAAGCAAGCGAACTTTAGTGTTGTGTAAAAATTATTCAACAGCTTTGTTCCCATTACACCATTCCATTTTACCTTTTTCAACACAAAACGAAGGATAGATAAACTTAGAAATACACCTTTTGAAGTATGTAATTGAATTGACAACGAGGCAAAAGCTGCCAATAAAATGAAAGATTATAAATCCCCTCAGAAGCAAATAAGTCACGTTATTCACGCACACCCATTATTGCACATTGCTTGCATACACTCATTACACTCCCAAAAAATTCCGTCCAAATAACGACTTAGTAGGTAAAAAAAAATATGACGAATATGTACATTAAATATATACTTTGACAGCTTTAACATACTATCAATGGAAATTTATGATTATATTATTCTGATCACAATTTAAGGACAAATATACGCAAGCTCTGCAGTTCTTCATACTTGTGTGTGAGATGAAAAGGACGCATATAATTCCTTTCATTTCATCTGTTTATCTCTGAAACTGGATTAAATACTGTTAAATCCATACTTGAATCTTCTTTTTCTAATAAAAATTACCCGATTTGAAAAAGGAATTAAGTGTTCGACAATGGCAGAAAAACTGATTTTTTGTTGGTTGAAATCAAACGATGAAAAAATTATATTATCAGTCGGATCATACCTGATCTTTAATCAGTCGGTTTTTTGAAATGCACTGTTTCGCAACATACGTTTACAACAATAATGAAAGCTCACTTACACTCTAATGAATACCTTACTCGCGTCAATGATATATATTAATACAAAATAATTATAGTCCAAGGATATATGGCCAGGTACAAGCGCCGAAAAAATGTTTTATTTAGGATTATATTTTCATGCATAATTTTGTACATATATATTTTATCTAATGACAATTTTGGATGCTTGCGATGATTAGAAATGAGCCCACATTTGTCTGGTTGCATTTGCACAAATGCATATTGACTTTTATCGGAAAATGCATAATTTATAATACCTATACGGTTATGCAATTGTTTGATTTTGATAAGCTTCAAGCATTAATTTTCCTCCATACATACTTTGTCGGCCTTATTTAGAAAAACACTTCATTCATGCAAGAAAGATCAATTATAATTACACGAAGTGCCCAAACTGACAGTTTTGGAATGTGTGGTAATAAAATGAACAGATAAAATAACCGTGAAAGCTTTTTGAACTGAGCAGCTTTGTTCTACTTCAAGGTCAAGCATCGCATCGACAAGTACATTTACATATAAGTTTTGCTTATGGTGCTTTACGTTGTAATTCATCTCGATCTCATAATACCTACCTCCCCTTCATCCACTGTTCAACATAAATATAGCAATTAAGTTGCTTTTGTAAACTACATACCTAGTTTACAGCAATATGTCCCCAAACTTAAAGCATTTTGCATTGTCTTTGGCCCTTATATTATTGCCTTAAACTCCCGTTGCATCTACACTTTGTAGATAAAGTTTGGCTTAAAATATGAATATTGCAATATTGGATTGGAACAGGATATCAGAACTGATGCAGAACTATTCAGGGCAGAAAAGAAATCATTGGATAGAAACACATTAAACAGAAATGCACACCAGATTTCTGATGGAAAACATCTGACTGTCCTAAAATTGTTAGATAGAAATGCTAGTTGTCCGATTTCACTTCTGTTTTAGCCATAAAAAGCATTCTCAACTAACGATTTGCAAGTCAACGTGATGGTGATATTGTATCCCAACATTCCCAACTTGTCATGCAAACAGGATTTGGCTAGTTATATTTGAAAATATAAGGTAGCGAAATCTAGCTCGCAAGTTAGAGCAACTAACAATAAGCCATGGAAAGATTCAATAATGATAACGTGTGGAAAGTCGAAAGAAGAATAATTATGTAGTAAAGTCAGCGAATGTATCACCTAGGGAAAACAACTGGATGGGCTTTCATACTAAGATTTACTTAATAATTACATATTTTGTTACACTTCACTTCAAAGCCGGTCCCATCAACAACAGCCATTCAAGTTCAGTAAACCGAAGTGCAGCAATATTATATACCATTTTCCTTTCTGCCTTTACAAAAACCTTATGTTGCTCTTTTTCTGTTACATATATTCGTAACATGCGCAAAATTATTGTGATAGAACAGGCATAGTTTTATGATCGCATTGTACGAAGAGCAAAAAGTAAATGTAGCGATTTAAAATGCTTGCAAGTTCACTCACCGCAGCTGCAAGTCTTAATCGATGCGATGGAGCAAACAGTTTTCATGAACTTAAGTTTCCATGAATAAATGTTGTTTTCCATTTTTTGACAGTAACATCACTAGCGTGCGTGCGCGTGGATGAAATTTACTAGTTCCGACTTTTAAAGTCAAACATTTTTTCATGTATGTACGTACGAACGCGATATTAAAATTTGGACATAATACTAATACAAACGTAAAAGCTTGTCATCCCCATTGGGGGTGGATCTGAGATCTGCTGGTACCAGATCAGTCATATTTATTGAGCTTGAGCTCGGTAGTAATGTAATCAGCAGAGTAAAGTAGCAAGTTTACTATTCTCCCATGTTTGCTATGAAGTTAATTAATTCATGAAATGAAATACAAAATTGCACAAGAAAGTCACAAGTAAAGCAAATCGGGTCATCTAGGGAACTGTGTGCGATACAGATGTCAATTGGATGTAGATAAATTTTTATTTATTTATTCCTTTGGAATATCATCAAAAATGTACATTGGGGATGGAATTTATTATCTGGGGTGTTATTCATGGAGCTGTCGCTATCTATCCACTGATTGATTGATTGATTTTCGTGCTTGCTTGAAACTTAAGCTATTTCAAGATGTTAAAATTTTTGCTTTGTGACAGCTAAAGCTAATTTGATTTTGTTTATTGGTTTTATTTGTTACTGGTTAGTATTGCTGTAGTTGATCAATGCCTATCTATGAACTTCAGTAACCGCTATCGGTGAAAAGATTTACTAAGATACATCTAGTAAAAAAACAGGTTACTATGATTAGCTCACAAATTTGATGCTGGATGCATACGGAACCAATGGAGTTAATCTAAGCTATTACGAGTTGCAATTTGCTATTTATTCATCCGTTTTTGAACGTGTCAGTAAAAGGCATAATCATGGATTTATTACAACTAAAAAATATGTCACAATATACGAATGACTCTCCTCAGTGAAGGTTGTTACGTCATACAAAAAATACTGGTACATCACAATAGTATAATTAAGAATTATAATTTATAATCAATTTAAATTTATTGAACGCCAATTATCAAATTAATTACCACCCTAAAATCTTCAAATATCTGATATCGTAAGTATTTATCTTTTCGTAATTAAAACTTACATTATCATATCCTTAATTTTATCAGTGTCTTTGATTTGAAGTATTTTACAGCAAATACGAGTCAGAGTAGTCAGGGACTCCAATTGCGCTGCTGGTTCCAGATACTACACTAGCGGGGAACAGGAACCCACAATCCTTCTGCAAAAACACTATCCTAGCGCCAGAAGCACCTACGACCTATTGGGGACAGTTGTCGAAATCTGCCCGACACTTCAATGGATGTAAGTGATTGGGATTAATTTTCATATTTGTGGGATGTTCGAATAGTTTTATTAGACAGTTCTAAGCATTATCATGTTAGTGTGTTTGCCAAATGTAATGCCATTTGAACTGACATGAATTTTCAAGAAGTTTTAACAATAATTACAGACTCATGCGATCACTTGGCAAAACATCACTAGTTTAAGCAGCCATGTGTTCAGCAATTAGACAATTAAGCATAAGTTGTGAAGTAGAAAAGATTACGACCTCAATAAGTCAAGTATATACATATATCTATTTATTTATTAAGGATGATTATTATTATTAGTATTTGTCGATGAGTTACATTGAGTACACTAAAGATCAGAGGTCGGATAAGGTCATCATCATCGATTGTCCAGCTGGCAAGGACTTCTTTTTCTCATGCTTGCATCACAACTTTTAAAATGAATGTGTTTTCAAGATACAGATTAGAGATTGATGGTGTGGAGTGGATGTAATTTTTTATGTACATCTAGCACGTATGCGTGACTGTCCTCACCCTCAGTTATTGTGAGTAGTGCATGAGCTTAAATGTAGTCGGTAATTACTGCGTTTTCAAAATAATTACAGAAGCTTCAAGGCAGAGCATTACTTTTATTGTTGGCTCTGAAAAAGAATAAAATAACCAAATGTGATCGTTGTATTGTCAGGTTGGTAGTATTTCAATTAGCTCACTTAGCATGTATCAGAATGCATTTCGCATTGCAATTTAGATCACAACTCTACTGCGTTTTCAAATTAATGCATGACGGCGTAGTTTTTTCTTCTCTTTTCCATTATCAACATTTGAACAAAATTTTCTAGGCAAATCACCACACCGTTTCTGTAGATATGCGAATTATGTGATGCTGATTGTTCGTCCATCCATCTATCCTCTGTCCGGTGGTGAAAATCTAAACGTCAGATGCATGCATGAAGTGAAACCATGCAATACGAAAAAACTCGCTTCTATTTCAAATTGAAATCGATCATCTATTTCATCAATGCGGGCTTGTCTATAAATATTAAGGATTGTCATATTAATAAGACATAAGAGACTTTTCTCTTATGAACCTAATAAATAATATTTTCTGACCCAGAGGACTGAGCTCAACTTGCTGAACAATATTGGGAATTGGGGCGCTTGAAATTTTTTGTACTCCAACTTCCGTACTTCTATTGAAAATCTGTTGAAATTTATTGAAAAAGTAGTGGACATGCAGGGATGTTAGCAAATAAATACTTATTTAAAATAATTGATTTTTACTAGCCGAATTACATTATTATGTTGGTTTATCTTACTTTTTGGTTTCCTTTACGTTAGTGGGATCGTCCGTACTTGACAATTGATTGCTTAGTGTTACCTACCCACCCACACTTAGATGACTAATTCGATCGTTTAGAATTACTTGGTAGAATTATCTCATTTAATATGTTTGCGCTGACAAAAAGTATTTTTCTAATACGTAAGTGTAAGTCATTAAATTTACGACCTACCGTTATTACTTTGATGCAAGTGTAAGCAGTTTTAATTTTTATAATGCGTTTCAACTGCTACCACCTATAACGTTGGGAGAGGAAATTTTTTGACAGCATGCTTGGTCAGACCATGTCTTATTGAAATTTTACTTCATGTAATTTCTAGTCTTTTGCATAATATTATATACATTAGAAAATACACACGAATTTTTACAGTCTTACGTGATGGGGATATCCAACGATTCCAAAGCTTAAAGTTTATTTTAGATCTTCCATAAAACCATGTGTAAGTAATCTAAACTCTTGACATCTTATGGCATAATATCATATGACAAGGTTCTTTCATGTGTGTTTAAATCTTTTAATCTGTCAGATGCCAGAATCACGATTGGACATAGCTCGATGTTATAGACTTCGCATATAAGTACGAAAGTGAGGTAAAGCTAGTCTTACATACTTCAAAATATGTAAGACGCAAACATATAAAAATCGGCATATTAGTTTACTTACATTGGCAAAACCTATAATAAGCTATTTTCAGGATACGCATGTTATCGTTCGGTGCGTGTAAACTTAAAAATGAGTCGTGTACAGGTGGTCAATTCAGAGAGAGAAAAATACATACAGATTTCCAAAATTGAGAAATAATATAGGTATACATGTTAATTAAACTTATACTTTATAATAATTCATACTAAATAACAAAGCTTTCCCAAACGTGCTTCTTTATAAGTTTAGAATGGGTATATACCTACTTCACTCGTCGTATACATTTTGTTCACTTCAGGTTTGTGCATTTAAAAATCATTTGCGTCGGAAACTACATGCATGCCCGTAGAAAGTTCAAATATGTGGTCATTCTACCTCAGTTTTGAAAACAAACCAACATCGCACGCAGTCATCCTGTCCATCTCTTCATCGTGACAAACTAATAAAAAATTAACGAAGAGTAGCAGGTCTCCTCTATACCTTCAAAGAGTATATATACGTAACGGTTTTGGTTAAGAATACAAATTAGCATTTTTTGTCGTGTGCGTTTGAGTCGAACCAAACAAATATCAATATCACTTATTCGCTAACTACTAACCCATTCATTCATTACATTTTGTGTCGTGGTGGCACCGATTTCCCAAAACACATTTCTGTCAAGTACTATATACGTATATATATACTTCGTGAACACAGTGCAAGCATTGGATTAAACAATTTTTACCTGCGCATATTCCACAAGCACTTAAGCTCATTGTGCACAGGTAAATGTTCATTGTGTGCAATAGATTTTTCATGAAACATTCTGTGTGAATCACTAAAAACGCAATTATGCAGAGCCCTTTGTATACAGCAAACTGCGGCGCGTACATCTACAAGTTTACTGACAAAGAAGCAAGTAAAAATCGATCCTGGATTTCACATGATTAGCAATACAACTTCAAGTTCTCATCAACATTCTTTGTTTTGTATGTAAATCACTTTAAAATGTAAATACTTCAGCGTGCACACGTAAAACTTCTGTTGGAAGCTGGAACTGGAGATAGAGATCCAGAAACCAAGGTCTGCAACCAATGGGAAAAAAAATATCTGGCGAGCATGGCAATGGCATGTGAGTAATGCGCTGAAGCAAATCAAATGAATAACGTGCAAAACTATGGAATATATTTTCTATTCAGCCAAGTATTAAATTCACCTGGACCTGAGGCTGGGGATTGACTAATGAGGTTGTGGTAGTTGGTTCGTGGGCTCTGAATGTATCTGTTATGCGCTGCTCGCACTTCGCTTTTCACAGTTTTTAACAACAATGTTGTAAAAGGAAAAATACTCGTTATCTCATCTCGATGGCGGCAGCCGCATCAAGTAACACAACAGCCATGAAGATCATCAGTAGAATAAATCAAATCATTCAATTTTCATTGACAACTCGGAATACGGTGAAGACGACTTTTTTGTGTGGGTGAAATAAGTTTGTTGGAGGTCGTAGGAAAAAAGAAGCCTTATTCGTTTAGAGAAAGTGTGATCGATATGGAACGAGATAGTAAATTAATCAAATCAATGTATTTATGTAATATAAGGTTGCCATTGTCGTCGTAAAATGGCTGTTATTATCATTGCTATTACCTTATATTGCACTTCATCTCGGATATGATATAGATTATATAGTCTCTTTGGTTACATCGAAATATGTTTTGGGAAAGGATATAAGTAGAAAAAGGGTTGTTGACAAAATGTTTACCTGATCTATACCCAAAAAAATGCTGTTATCTTGTGACGCCTTTCCGATTTCATCAAACAAAATGGATGTCACTTCACATGGTTTTTATTGTAACTTCTTTTTCCAGTTATTTCTTGTATTTTTCCACTCCAAGCGCATATCCATTCCCGGTCCGTCTTGCATTCGTAGTATGTAATTGGTGCTCAAGCGACTCTCAGTCACCAGTGTGTGTTGTTTTTAAATGACGAGCAACTTTAATTAACAAAAACAATCAATAACAGTAATGGAGAAGATTTTCAACTCTACTCGAATAATTGTTAGAATTATTAGCTTATATCTAAGCATGTGAAAAGTGACTGTTCTTTGTGGAACTTAATGTCATGAACGCTATATCACTCTTCAGTATGGAAAAGGATCGAGGCTATGCATGGGTCATTTTGGGTGCATCAACAATACTCATGGTAAGGTTATATTCATTAATTCATTACTTATGATATAAGTAATGACATGAAATGCAAGTAAATTTCATTGGAAATTTGAAAGTATTTGATTTGATAATCATCTCAAGTGAAATAAGATTTTATTTACAAACATTTGCATCTTCAGAGCCGCATTTCCAAATCTAGAAAAATGACCTTGACATATATCTGTATTAATTAGTTAGTTGCTAATAATTTCTCTTAACTTAATAGTGTATTGGGCCCTCCACGTACTCTTCGTTTGGTTTTTTAATCAGTGATGCACCCATGACACCTGTAAACCAATTATGGACCCTTAATATGTTGTATGGTTTCTGGTCGTTTTCAGGTAAATTTGATGAATAATGATATGATGACAATATACTCAAGTCCATTCCAAACCTTGAACAAGCATACCTGCGTAATGTTCTTAATATTGAATACGCTCCATTTGGCCTATACTATTTGGTAATGTTTTATGAATTCCAGCATTTATTGCTGCCCTATATGGAAAACAGAAGCCAAGACAGTTAGCAACCACTGGATCTGCACTGGCTGCCATAGGATTTCTTATCTCCGCATCCACAGTGGAGGACCCCAGTTGGTTTTATTTAACATTCTCCATATTCATTGGTATGTTTAGCAAATCTCAAAGAGTTCAGCTTAAAAAACTTGGATTGTGATTATTGTTAAAATTAACAAACCTACTCTGGGTTAGGAATTATTATACGAATCATTTATGAAAAGTATCACTTTTCCCCAGGATTTGGCCTTGGTGTATCCTTCCACACTGCTTATCTTGTGGCAATGAGCAACTTTGATCAATACAAAGGACTTGCCAACGGCGTTTGCCAACTAAGCATTGCCATTGGTCAGATAACAACCCCATTCCTTTTCACCGTAGTCAGTATGCCACAAGACAGGTTTCAAATCAAAGCTTTGACTACTGCAATAGGGTTTCTGACAACTTTATTCTTCGTCCATCCCATAAATACTGTTCCACGACAACAATCATTCGCAAGTGACCGAAATCGCCGGTACAGTACGACGTCCAGACGAGGTTCCCGAGGTGAATCAGTTCCACTTCAAATATCCTTTTTGCAGTCAACCTCAAACAGTACCCAAATTAATCAAGGACAAATGCGTCCGCGAAGACGTAGTCAGTACCTTCTTGCTGTTTCAACGACTTTGCTTCCTAATATTCCTGAAGAACCCGAAAGTACTTCCATGAATGATACGTTAACATCCGCTTCCAGTGATTCAGAAATTCGTAACTTAGGTTTGGCTTCACAATCTGTTACAGTTTTATCCCATGATACTAATAATAAAGACATATCTAAAGAGTCTCAACAATTAAGTGAGCAACCCAGTGACAACGACAATTTAATCGATAATAACCCACCGGAAATTAAAGTCAAAGATGATGATCCAGTAGAACCAGCAGTTCCGAAACTATCTTCGAGACGAAAGTCTGAAGGAAGTTTACCGTCTTACTTTGGTGCTTTCACAGGTATTAATCGGTTGGGAAATGGTATATCCAATTCAGTGACAAAAAGGACTAGTAGTGAAACTGACGAAAAAACTCTCGATAGGCGATATTCGGAATCTCAGCTACAATCAAATTCTACGAAGCAAATTAATCTGGATAAAAATGCCAGTAAAAGCCAGGAAGGTTCAAACAAACTACAAAATTCTGGGAAAACCAGTAATAAAGGAGAGAGTACCATTGACTTAAGTCTACTTCAAGACTTTCACTTCTTGAACATGGCCGCTTTCAGTGCGTTGTGTACAGTGACTGTGGCTAATTTTCCTGTAATTTTGTATGCTTACGTTACCACCCTTTGTGCAGATTGTACAACGGAAGCTAATATTGCGCTGCTAATTATTTACATAGTCGATCTCATTTCACGTCTCGTTATTTCATACTTGTCAGATTACCCTATACTGAGTCGCCGCACTGCCTTTTTAATAGGATGTGGCTGCGGAGGAATTCTAATTGCAGGTAATTTGTAATACCTTATTTGTGAAGTGTACTTGATTTGCTTTTAATACATTGACTAATTAGCAAATTCTTTAATTACCTATTTTTAGCCACAAGTGCAGTGAAAGATATTTCACTGATATATTGCATTTGTGTCGCTTATGGTCTGTGTTTGGGTATGCTTGTGACATCTGAATATGTCATGTTTATCGATTCGTTCGGCCACGAGCGGTTTTCACAAGCCTATGGTTTCTTGAACTTTTTTAAACTACTTGTAATCATTCTACTGGGATTGTTCGTGAGCAATCCACTAGCTGGTTACGTCTATCAAATACATCCTTTGGATCAAGGCTTCGCGTCAAGAAACAATACTCTCTACTGCGATCCGTTAGGTATGGACGCTAATTTGCGTTTATTTTCTACCTCAACGAAACATTTTTTTTGCAAAATTAAACCGATGTTAACGTTAAATTGTTTTAGGGTTGGCCCAAGCCATGCAAAATACTTCTCTAATTCGACTGATCCTCAATGTAGCAGTTCCTTCAATATTATGTGCAGTTGCATGGATAACAGAAGATATTTATAAAGCGTCACATCGGTGCTCAGCGCACGCCAAAACATCATCGCAAAGAGCAAACACTGATGTGCCTTAACGGAACGGAACGGAAGTAGCCTATTGGGCATTCCAAAATTTAACAAAGCGAATGGCAGCAATTCATGTAATACGACTCGCGCTTTCAGTCTACCAGTCAAACTAAAAGACATAATGTAAATAATTACAGAATTAAATATGTGACTGACGGGAAAGGAAAGTGACATACAACCCTGCGTAACCGTCGGAGAAAATTAGGTTAAGCTTTTATAATACTGTGATTTAGAGGCGATGTAAATATCTGATGTATTGGGAGCAATGAGAGATACTTGCTGAAATAAGAACTTTAGAAATAATATGATACATAATAAACATTTAAAAACTGTAACTACATTGCATGTTTATTTAAAAAAATTCAATCACAGACCGAATGTAAAATGTTCTTTATTGTACAGTAACCCACATATAAGCATACTTAAACAGCTGGAACCGGCTAATTAGTGCTATCATAGCATTACACTAAACTTAGATTATCTTCCAATTGTATATCTTCGATAAATCAGGCTTTAATATATTTAAGCACGAGATTTAGTTAGGTGATTCCACGGTGCGTGTATTTAACATAGAATTAGAGATACATATGATAATTGTAAGACACTTTTCAAGTTAATTTACACATTTTTTTACAAGGCATTTTTTAACGCATAAAATGTGCATTATATAGTAGTACTTTTAAATCTCTGACACACCGTTCTCAATCAAAACATGTCTGGAAGTAACCTTAATATCCAGTCTTTCTGTGAGCATTAGAGTACTAACAACAACTACATAATATGTTACAGCCTATAATGCAAATATTATAAGTCTCGATTGAAGACGGTACAAATAAATACATTTATATAAATTACGCAAAATCCCTTTTACAAGAAAGGCCAACGTACTCTTTCAAACAAGGAGTAATGGAGAGTAAAACTCCCTTTATTATTAATTAACAATTAACTTTTATCATTGTTTTCTTCACTGAATATTGAATTTAAATAAAGTCGATCTAACCTTTCTGATTTGATATACAGCAGATAAACTTTTTCTGAGCCCTAAACTTCACCTTTTAAATTTAACATTGATCACAATAATCAAGTTCGAGACAAATGAGTTTATCAAAATGATTTTTTGTAATTAAAAATCCTTATCCATACTGAAATCCGAAAATGACTCGATTATAACGGATATAAACGTATGATATATGGTTTGCTACAAAGTTCACGAATCTCTTTAATTATTCCCAGCAGTGGTGGAACAGTTTTACAGCCTACGTTTAGTTTAAATGCTTTCTTAATCACAAGTAACTTAGGTGATATTCGAAAGCAATAAACTGAAAGCATTTAGATTACTACAGGGAACGTTTTTGTCATTATTGATTGGTAACTTATTACGATTAGCAATGCATCAACCATTAGGTAAATATTATCTCTCTACCAAAGATAAATATGGATTGACAGAGGACATGATGTACCAGTAGGGTTTTTGGATGCAAACATTACTAAAGTTTAAGCGATTGATAAATAACTGACAAGCTTAATCACAAATACTGAAAATGTAACACAGGATTTTATAAAAGGTGTACAGGAAAACTTATGTTATTATACTATGTAAAATATATCAACAGTCAGGTGGATTTCTTTAGCCCAAAAAGTTTACTGACTCTTAATTGTGACATCTTACCTCAAAATTAACTTCCATTTTTCATATTACAATTAAATGAAGCTTCTGGTTTGATAAGTTGGTTATCCGACAATCTTTTCTGTAATTCTGCCACCATATCAGTTTCGAGGACCTCAACTTCTTTCCGATCTTTAACACTTCGTAATTTCACTACCTTCTTGGCTACCTCATCTTGCCCAATAACAATAACCCATGGAATATCCGAATCCTCACAGTACTGTAGCTGCTGTAAAAGTTTGGGATTCGGCTTATATGAGAGTTCAGCTTTAAAACCAGCATTCCACAGCTTATTTGCTATCCTCAGTCTATGCTCAGCCATGTCTTTTTGAGCACTAGCGACATACACATCGACATCAACTGGTTGGAAAGAATCTTTGTGCTTTTGCTCTAGAATGCTGAAAATTCGTTCTACTCCAATAGAGACTCCAACACAAGGCACTTGACGCTTGTTAGTATCAAACATTCCTACTAGATTATCGTAACGCCCTCCTCCCGCAATGCTTCCAACGGAAGTTGCTTCATCTGCACCTGATGCTATAACGAACAGTGTAAGAAATTATAGTAACATCGAACCCATAACAACTACCTATCGTTAGTGAAAATTACAGACTTACTTTCCACAATAGCCTCGTAAATTACGCCAGTGTAATAATCCAGACCACGAGCTAAACTAAGGTCAAAAACCACACGTTCATCCGATATTTCTAGTGCATGCACATACTTTATTAACAGCTGCATGTTATCGAGGCCTTCCTTCGCTAATGGACTAGTTAGAAGTTTTTGATTTGAACGCAATGTATCCAAAACTTTTGCTAAAGGTCCACTGATTCTAACGAACTCAGATATTGTATTGATTTCGCTCTCTTTTAAATTCCTCAAAGTCCTCAATTCATCCGCAACATCTTCCCATGACATTTTGTCAAGTTTATCAATTGATGATGAAACTCCACGAAACATATCTTGAGGTATTCCAGCAACCTCAAATATTCCATCCAAGATCTTTCGATGATTAATTTTGATCAAAAACTTTCCAATGTTAAGGGTACTCAGAATTTCATCTAAAAGTTTCACAATTTCTGCATCGGGGATCATTGAGTCATATTGTCCAGCGACATCAAAATCCTAAATATTTACAACATTATCACGTTAATCATACAACCAACTACCGCAGCCTTAACCTATGTCTTTCTTTAAAAATTAACAAAAATAGAACTGGAAATTCTCCCTTACGCATTGATAAAACTCCCGATAACGACCTCGTGCAATTGCTGGATTATCTCGGCGATAAACTTTTGCGATTTGATATCTCTTGATAGAACCAACCTTGTTCATTGCAACGTAGCGAGCAAACGGCACAGTTAAGTCGTACCGCAAACTTAAAATCTCGCCACCCTGATCTTTAAGATCGTATATTAATTTTGAATCGTCCCCATATTTTCCAGTTAGAATATCCTTTAATTCAAACACAGGTGTGTCAATCTGCAGAGCCCCATGTCGTTGGAAAATATCTGTAATTTTGTTTATAACTCCACTCCGCAGTCTCATCTGCGCAGGATAGAAATCTCGCGTTCCCTACCAAATAACAAAAACAACAATATTTGAATTGGAAATCGTGAGCAAGCAAGCAATATTTAATTCATCATTACTTAGTATATTCTTAAGCTATGGCAGGTATATATGTGAGCATACCTTCGGCACTTTTAGTATGAGATTGTGGGACGACTCAGTCGGCGCACTACCTTTAGTTCGTTCTCTAACTTTTTCTAGTTCCATTTCTTCCTGCTGGATCTTTTGAGAGCAGCGCAACGGGTGTGCCATACACGAAATTGAATTTGAATTACGAGATGTAATACGCAGGAAAGTATTGAAATTTCGTATCATTGGAAACATTTTTGTGGGCATGGATAAAGTTTCACATGAATGGGAGGTCGACCGAGATCAATATAAACACCAGATGATGGTTGAAGGTAAGAGTCGCGGAAAACAGAAAAAATTACAAATTCTACTAAACTCTAATGACCCAGTAAATCCAGCATTGTGTAGTAATATACTATCTAAATTGATTTCAATGCAAGATCTAAATACCTGATAATTTGGAATTTTCGGATCTTCCTTCAACTGTTTAACTCTGGCAGTTTGATACTTTAAGTAAGCTTCCCAAACGTCCTTCTGACCCTTCATCGTCTGAAATCAAAATAAAAGGCAAGTCTTATTAGTTAAAAAGTAAGTGAACAGATGAATTAAACATATGACACCACGATGTATAGCTCAAAGCCATAGTGTAATTATATGGCTTAAAGTGTAAGTTAGTTTTGGCCGATAATGTTATATTTCATATTTAGCAATAAATTTGGCACAAGCATTTATAATTGAACTACTATTTAAAGTAATTGGTAGTACACTGCTACTACAAGTAGTGACTGGTGACTATAGTGGGGCCAAAGCACAAATAATGTTAAATGTGGTTTAATTAAAATTCACGAAACACGTACAACGTAATAACACTAGTTATTCTGCCAAACGGTGGTACTCTGTCTCAACGATCCAAACTAGGAATATTTAAGACGTCCAAACTAAAGAGAATTATGTCGCCATGAATCAATTTTAGGCTAACACGTACGTTACTGTCTCAGTCATCAGTTAGTGAGTAAAATCACCACGACACCTCATCCACACTCCAACCAGACAAAAACGAAATGGAAGGTTGTCGATGACAGTAGTAGCTAAATCACCATGTGCTACCTCATTCATACGACTTTACTGAAGGAAAACAACTCTACACAATCAATATACATCCTTAAAAATAAAATCCTTCTCTCAATTACTCTTCACGTTTTTCACTAATCTAAAATCTATATAAGATCCTGACTTCACCCATGAAATAAAAGCTAACCTGAGGAAGATAGTCGTCCCTTGCATCAAGAACAATATTACAAGTACAGGATCAAATACTACTGTTGCTTCATCAACCTCTTTACAATCACTCTTTACAACTTCCAATAATCAAAAATTAGGTCACCCATTTACGTCCAACGTTAAATTCCACAGCTGGTGTAGTACCACACAAAATTCACGCTTACTTCATGTCTTTTACCTTTTGCCTTAATGCGTAAATTGCATCTTGTGTCATTCTTTATTAACTTGCCACGTTATATTAGTACGAAGAAAATGTGAGTGAGCTGCACACATGAGTATATGAGTATTTATTTGCAAATGTGCATTGCGTGCAACTTGGTTCATTTGATTGCCATATTACGCGCCGTACACACACTCTCTATCATATGAAGGGTAACGTAAAAAACACTAAAAACAGATCCATGTATTCTGCACAATGCAAAACAAGATAAAGCAAGTCATCTTGCTGACATGCCTAAATGTTGAACCTCAGGGCCTTAAGGACCTTTCAGATTTCGTTGATTAGCAATACAGTTGATTCTCCTTCAAAAATGCTGAAGAATGATATATTACTCGATGTTTGTGAATTTTGGAAACTCAGGACCTTAT
>JAHZNA010005068.1:0-26915 GCA_027743935.1 Sinodicranocentrus sp. ZH6 | reverse complement strand
TTGGGAACTCTCCAGGTTTTTAGCTTTCATTTGATGCCATTTTTATAAAAAACCGTGCACTGCTTATATGACGAAAGGGTACCAAACTGACTGCCCGCTTCTCAAACACGCTCATATAATAAGTATGGATGTTTATAAACTAAACTACACTACTGTATATAGTTACTTATTATAAGTTTTTTGAGTAATGATTAATTTAAACTTGTAAAATAGGTAGTAGGGCATATATTAGCTCAGCAAAACAGGGCCTTCGTTCTTTTTTAAATTCCCAGCAGCTCCGCATCAAGAAGTAGCTGAAATAGAAACAGACAGATTGTGAGAAATTCACCAGTTTTTTAATTGCCTTTAAAAATAATATTAAATTCCGTACAGCATTTCTGGGCAGCCATCTGGGCGTTGCAGACGAAGTCCATTTTGAAGATCTTGTACAAAGTCAACATGCCATGAGAGACCTGCGTATGGGGATTCTCCTACAAAAATATTGAGAATTTTGTGCTAAAACTTCACAAAGCCAAAACAACAGCAATCTTTGATTGATAAAAAATTAAAATTAACCCAAAGTGAAAATTTCCCAAAGGACGACTGCATAAGCCCAAACGTCAGACCTTTCAGAAAACTCTAATAATTTCAGAGCTTCAGGAGACATCCATTTCCAGGGAAGTGGTTCTTGCTTTTTTTTAACGTAATTGACGTATTCATAAGTTCGTCGGGAAATTCCAAAATCTGCTATTTTTATCTTTAAATCTGATGTTAGTAGTATATTTCGTGTCGCCAAATCTGCATGTACAACCTGGATATTATAATATATATACAGTGCAAATAATTACATTACCTCGTAATTTTGCAATATTTAATCATGTGCTCACTTTCTTTGAAGCAATGTATTCCATGGCACTGCAGATTTCAAATGATAAACGAAGTTGCAAAGTTCGAAAGTTTCCCGTGCTGGAATCCGGTTGACTTCCTAAAGTAGATCTCGAACCCAACACTTTGACATCTTCCAATTCAAGATAGTCCTTATTACGTCGGTTTGAATTGGTTAGTGAACGAAGATACTTATCCAGCGATCCTCGACTGCACAGTTCCATTGCAATGTATATAATTCCTGAATATAATTAAATAAATAATAAATTAATGATTTTTGCCTTTCATATTAACCTTATTTCTGTTTCTGGCATTTTTAAAATGATAGATATACCTTTTTCTAATTCAGCCGTATAAGCACCAAGAATATTGACAATGTGATCATGCTTGCCAAGATACGCCAACACTTTGATTTCGGATAGCATACTTCTTAAGGCGGCATGACTATCTGCAATGTCTGAAACAGTCTTGAAAGCTACTTCATGGTTTGCACCGTGTAGTCGACCACCAAAGACGCAACCAAAATTTCCAGAGCCATACACTATCTCTTTATCTGTAAAGACAAAAAATCTGACTGATACATTTTTTACATTTTACACATAGCAAACCCTTTTTTTCTAAAACTCTTATTTCTTTTCACTTACCAACAAAAAATATATCTTGAGACATTTCTAAATCTAAATCATAAGCTATGGAATCCCAAAATAACGTGTTTGTATCTCCTTCCTTTTTTTGACGTCCGTTTAGAAAGTCTTGAATTTCATTTTGCGTCAGTCCGCGGAACATCTTTTTAATTTTTTTGTTCGATCGACATTGCACAATTAAGCCAATCACCAGAACAGTAATAACTATTCCCACCATAGTCATAGCCAAATAGCCTCTTGTTTTATCCTCATCATTTCGTTTAGTTCGTTCAATTCGTTCATTGGAGCTTCCATTAGGGGTCGATTTCCACAAAGGGTTAAACAAAATCTCGGTAACAATAGGATCAAACATTTCAAGCATGATAACAGTGCGACTCGTGTCTTTAGCATATTCACTCATTAGCCACCAGTAATTCATAACTTTGGACATATTAACTTTAGAAAAATAGCACAAGCTAGACACTTTGACCTTGAGTATTTTGCTGTTCGCTATTTTAATACTTGATAAACAGTCATCTACAGCCTGAATTGTTTGGCGGAAGGCCCTTTGCTCATTTTCATCTTGTAAATCATCACAATCCCATTCTGTCATAACGCTTATTTCATCAATCAAATCAATTATCTTTGCCTGTTCTTCTCTACCCTCGGAATTATTTTGGCAGATTTTCCCACTGTCAAGAGTTAATAGAGCGAGGTTGACGTCCATTCTACGTGCAACGATGTTATCTCTAGTGACCTTTAAGTTGTTATATATTTCTGGTAAAGGATTCTCTGATTGATCATTCAGTTGAAGAGTTGTTACAGTTCCTGGAGTATTTGTGTTGGCTATGTGAGCCATTCTAATAGCATTCTCAATATTAGAAATCTGTGTGGAGTCGTTACGTGGGCTTCTATTCATATAAAACAAAATCGTCGCCGTGAGTCTCACTTTTTCCGAATTGAATTTAGCGAGAGTGTGTGGCAGTAAGTGGAAATCATATTCGTTTTCTTCTTTTGTGCGTCCTGAACAAAGTGTTGTTTAAAATTAATAAACAATTGAGCAACTTTTGTTAAATCTACTTTATGTCAGTCATTTTACCTGTGAAGATGGAACCGGAAATGGAAAACTCAATATTGCTGAATTTCGAATAGATTTCTAAAAAATCCCCATTGATAAAATCTACATTTGGATCCATGTCAAAAGTATTATTTTGTATCATCTTTCTAGGAAATCTGAGCGTCATCCATTTCCTTACAGGCTCGTCAATGTTCAATCCTAGATGTTTTCGACTAACTGTAAAACTCCTCTATATATTCAATAATACAAATGACATGATACTACCAATCTATTAAATAATATCGTATTCTACATTTATTCATCTCTGCTTACCTGGGAGGTTACCGAATAAAAGAATGTCGATGATAAAACCACCACAGTGATAAATACAACGTTTACTGACGTAGTTTTAGCCATATTAGTTTCAATCCAAGACTTATCGTGTATACTCACCGATTTTTTGTGTAGTTCATGCTTTTCTTCACAAGAAGCTATTGTGCTCAAGTGAGGCAAAAAAAAACTTTAAACTGCACTACAATGCAATAATATGCAATTAACCACAATATTTCTGACACATATTTTTTGCCGATTTAGAGGACTTAAATACAATATATTTAAAACTCTAACTTTCCTTATATAAATAACATGTTGAATTTTTACAGTGAATCAAAGGTTAATAACTTGAATTCGTTTCCATTAATAGAAATACATCATATACGTAGCATTTTTAGTCCATTTGGTTCCATTTCCAACCCGCAACATCCGTTGTGAATGAAAATTAAAAGTTAATAACTTGAATTAGCTTTTATTAACCGATATTAAATTAGTACGTATTTATTAGCAATGTTATCATCAAATCTTTCTGAAGAACTGATGCGAACGCATCAGTCCATATCTTTCTCGTCTTATATATTTCCATTTCCAACCCAACCCACAGCATCCTTGATGAGAGACGATAAGACAATAATTATTATTTATGCACATCAAAACATTTATATGCATGTGGATTCTAGAGACATTATAGTTTGTGTCGAAAAACAAGTATGATGGTTTTAAATTGGGTACAGAGCTTAATATAAGTTGTCGAAACCATGAACCTGTTGAATGTTGAATAATTTACGTGCCACTGCCAGAATTAACTAAATATTAAAGTACTATTAGATTGTCAGATATATCTGTCATTCTTTGGGTATTTAGAGGATAAAGATTTATTTAAAAAAACTCAAGCTTTCGTTGAGTATCCCTCAACATTATTCAAGAGTGAATACACCCAACAAATTTCGGAAACGATTACAAGTCAGATAGTTAGTCCATGAGACTGTCAGATAGTTAGTCTTTTACAATTGTATAATGTGAGAATGTAACCATTTGCTTAACTGCAGCTTTAAGAAGAAACTAGCAAGTCAATAATAATATCACAAGCTTCGTTCATCTTACTAAGGGTGAAACCTCTCTTGGCTTCTTCTACATTGCTAATTTTCAACATGAACGGCCACAAGCTCAAAGCACCTTTCCGTATTGCTTTGTTTTTGGCATTTTTCATTCCTTGAATATACCTAATTGATGACTCATTCCACCGCTCAGCCTCGCCTCCAACAAAGGAAAAAATCAATACGACAAACATCCAAGAAGTTGGATACGCTAAATACTGAGGCATTGGAGTTTCTCCTAACTCGCGAACACTAGCATACCCCATGAAGACGACCACAATCCCACCCACCAGAAAGGAGACTCCAAGCATGTAATGCTTAACCAGAGACAGGATTTCAGTTCCTTGCAATTGTATGTACCTGTAGACTTTAAGAGAATTTCTTGGCTCTCGTAATGATGCATCTGTTGTGAACTTAAATCCAAGTCGTGGCGATGTTGGTCTGAAAATTAATTAAGACTAAATGATGAACTTTATAAATTTAATAAACTCACGTACGTTCTTACACCTGCTTACAATTCATGAGTCCAACCGAATCCAGAGAAACCTGGTGTTAGCCAGATAAGCCAAGCTGGAGCAATGACATTCCAGCAATTAATGAGCATAAGAGTTTCATACATTTTTATAGGAATTTGAGCCCACAATGGCCATCCAAGTTCGGTAAAGAAGGAGCAATGAAAGAAAGGAAGATGAGGACAGAAAAGACTGAACAATGCAAAGGAAATTCCTTGAAGGTAGCATGAAGGCAATACAACACAGAATCCGAGTTCCAACACGTTCAAATGAGATCGTTTTCGGAAATATTTTTCTGTTTTAAGGTTTCCGGAAATACATGGATTACAAAAAAATTGTCAATTTACTTACAGATATGTTTGTAAATCTTGTTACCTCTCAGTTGTTGATCCATTTTGACAACTCGATTGAAAAAGTTGGACAATTGTTCGCCGTAAAGGAATAAATAGCAAGAGTAGTATACAGGTATTCCCCAGCCGATGATGTTGAAACTATGCATAACATATTTGTCCATGCTATCATATTCGCTGTTAAGAATCTTTGGGATCAAGCGAAGAAAGCTGTAACTGACTGTTTCAAGTTGACAGAGGAAATTAAGGAGCCATAAGAGATTAGACTTTTGGTCTTTTCGAAGTACTAGCTGAACGGTTTTTGCATTCTTGTCATACTTCATGAACCAAGGAATTGAGTGAGAAAATGAGGGAAGACGAAGGTAAAATGCTAATATACGAAGATACTTTTTAGAAAGCATATTTGAGGTCTAAAGCTATCCAGTGTAGTTAACTCTAACTGTAATTTAATGTGCTAGACAAAGTTGTAAGACATAAATTGAGTTTTTTGAACGGTACTAATGGTTGACATTTGAACAATAAAAAGTTAGTTCTCGAGCTTTCGATAGAATGCCTGTACCTTCTTCAGGAATCAGGAGCTAGCAATAAAGAAATTTTTAGACAAGAAGTTACATGGAATCATTTTTACAATTACGTAGAAAATTGATAATATTGTAAAATTATTACAAAATAACATTTAAGGAAGTTTTTGCTTATGACGATGGTAGTAAAGGAAGTAGTCGTAGTGTAGCTGACCTTATAGGATTCACTTTAATTTAATTTAAAACATGTCGTTTACAACGAAATTTAAGCCTTCTTCTGAAAATGAAGGCTTTATGTACGCGAACTACATAGGTAGATATATGTAGTTTCTTATACCATTTTTTATGGCGCCAATAATAGATTGTCATATAACTGTCATATAATCGAAATGCCTCCTCTATTTGTTTTTAAAAGCTTAATTTAAATTCAAATTGGTATTTACGGAAGCTTTGTAAAATCAAATATGCAACATTTAATTTAACTTGTATGAGCCAATTATTCTCGAAGAAAACCAAGTTGGGATTCAATTTCTAGATTAAATCTTAAATCTAGACTAGGTCGTAACTCAAAAACAGGTTTTGTCAGTGCCACCACGCTCATGTTCACTGTTAAAAACACAGAGTGAGTAGAATATAGACATGCATGTCAGGATTTGAGCACATGGATAGAAATTAAATATGTAGGTACCTATCCTAAAATGTTACAAAAGAATGCGGATCGATTTATCCTCCATGCATGTGAAAAGGAATGAAATAAAACATTTAAAAGTCTTATTTCACATTGGATTTACCACTTACCAGACATTATTTTTGCTGTTACATAATCTCATTCTTCTACTAAATCATATTGGATGACTGTCAGTTACGAGTTACCTCATCTAGTAAATATTGTTACTTGAATCATTATCATTAAAATGGCTGAATTCACTGCTTTGTCGCTGTTTGTTAACCATCACATGTCATCAATCAACTCATGTCATCAACTACGGCCATGCCCTCATCATTTTCTTCAACATCCTCATCTTCGCCATTATCTGCAATATTCTCAACTGGATCTGCTTCCACTGGTTCCTTTGCATTCTCAAATTCTTCTTCACGGGCCATCGTCTCCAAAAGGTCAACCATCCAATTTAGATTGACTGAACGGTCTGTGCTGATCACTTCATCTTTTTCTCTCCTCCAGCCTGGAAATACTCTTTAATATTGTGTTCGATAGCGACCTTTTGGGTTTCATCCAACGTTTATATACCATGCCATTCTAGCTAGGAAAAGGCCATAGTCGTTGAAAACGCAAGTTAGGATTTCGCTATAAAAATAATATCATGCAAAAAACAATTTTATTGATATTAGTCATGTTCAAGAAAGAAAAAAAAATGTTTATTTACCCAACAATAGTCTTTCAGAAACATCACGTATGGTGTTCTAGGTCCGAGCATTGAAGCTTGAATTTCTTTCCAAGTTTGGATTTCCTCAAGATATTGCGCTTGACCTTGTCGTGCTTGATCAATTATACTCTATAACATTACCAAGTATATTTATAAATATAATATATTATATACATGATCATACTCCTCAGGGAGAATCAGTGTGGTAAATGTAAAGCAATACTTCAAACTAATTTTCTTTTATTTACCATGAAGCCGTCTAAAAGTACTACGACGAGTAGATCTTAATCACTGATTTCGTCCATATTGTAATACCAATACTCTATTGTGGTGCAAGGAGACACTATCTGGAACTGAGTTCCAGAAATGACGTCAGAGTTAACATAACAAAGTAATAATCGTAATTCTAGTTTTAAGCTACTACACAGTAATTAAGCAATTGCGCATTAAGACTAAGACCGATATCTCTCACCAGGTACAGGAAGTTGCGCAATATTTTTATGAGGTATTCTCATCGCTACTAACCATTGGTGGCCAACCATCACGCGCGATGAAAATGATAGCGAAGTGGTAAGGTCGAATACCACTATTGCTACCTTATCATTACAGAGCTATATATAAAAAAATATTATCGACTGATATGCGAAAGAAGGTGAAGTACATATGAACAAGATATGTTTGATGAATTGTTGAGAGATAAGGAAAGCAACATTTAAAAAAAGCTTCGAAACTTCAACACTTAATACATGCGTAGGTAGCTTTAATCCAATATTCCAGCCAGTCATTTTTTGAATGAATCAAGGTTTATATACTTAGACTTTTTTCATATTTACGCCATGTTCGCATCATTAAAATAGTGTGTGCCATGTATCGAGAAACACGTTGTTATTATAACACTATAATTATGTTGTCAGTTTCCTAGTACACGTTATCGGTTATCTCTCTCCGGTCCTACTTATTATGCAGAGTTATGTAGCAGAAAAAAATGAGGATTAATGTGAATCTCATGATTGTGTTATGCAAGAGATTTGAGGTGGGTTGGTTGAGATTTGAGGTTATACCACGGTCATAACACGATGCATGACCTTAGGTGTTAGATGTGTTTTTAGTTTCAAGGGGAGAGGAGGTACAAGCCGACACATTTAAAGCGATTGTGTATTTTAATGTGTAGAAAAAAAGTTTCTATCTACATCCATTAAGCCCAAAAGATTTATCTCCAAAAGTTTCTTATTTAATCCAATCATTTTGACTTTGCATCTTTTACCATCATGACTCCCAAAAACTGCATTCCCGTCTGGTTAGATTGTGACCCCGGTCATGACGATGCTTTCGCAATTTTACTTGCGGCATTCTCTCCTAAAATTCATCTTCTCGGGATATCCATAGTGCATGGAAATGATACTGTTGATAATTGTGCCTTGAATGCGTTAAGGATCAATTGGGCCTGTGGTGTAAAGGGAATTCGGGTTTACAAAGGGATTGAAACTCCGATAACTCGGAAACCAAAATTTTGCCCTGAAATACATGGAATATCCGGTAGTTCAAGTTTTTGTTATTGGAAAAGCATGTTTTATTATATGTTGGTTTTTAAATATTAAATCTGTTGATTTTGCAGGAGAACAAGGTGTTGCCGGCATGTGTGGGTATCATTTTCCAGACGAGAAAATATTCTCCAGTGGTGATTACAAAATTGAGGAAACGCATGCTGTTATCGCTATGGCTGAAGCTATTAGGGCTCACAAGGAGAAAGTAACAGTGGTGCTGACTGGAGCTCAAACAAATTTTGCATTTGTTTTACGTATGTTCCCAGAAATTAAGGAGAACATTGAAAAGGTTGTTTTCATGGGAGGAGCCATCGGACTCGGAAATAATGGACAAGGGGCGGAATTCAATATTCTAATTGATCCCGAAGCAGCTAAAGTTGTTTTCGAGTCAGGTGAGCTAAAATTTATTTTAAGTTCACTTCTAGCTTTCACTTCAGTAATAAAAGTTCATTTTTTCAAGCATTCTATATGATAAACTTTTATTTTAATTTTACAGGCATCCATGTTGTAATGATTCCGCTTGAAGTCACACATCAAGTTTTAGCAAGAGATGAAATATTAGCAGCTCTTGCAAACATAGATAATGAGACAATAACACTACCAGCAGAGGGACAATGCCCTCTAGGTCAACTTCCCCGTGGTCATGTGGAGTATAGCGAAATTTCTGAGAGCATCCGTCGACGAGAAAGAATGAATCAGGCAGCAAATGCAGGAGACAATGGTGCTCCGGAACAGGAATGTGTTGAATTTTCATCTCCTTTCGCTGAGTGCTTCTACAATTTGCTCACATTTTTTCGGTCTTCTTACTGCAAAGAGTTTGGCTTTGTTGCTCCCCCATTGCATGATCCATGCACAATCTTTTTCCTAACGAACCCCCAACATTTTCGCCAGATTCATTTGTACGTGAACGTAGAAACTGGAAGCGAAAAATGTGCTGGGAGGACGCTCTGTGACATTAATAATCTTTCAAAAGAGCCACCCAATGTATCTGTGTGTACAGATATTGATGTAAATGCCTTTTGGCAGAATTTGCTGTGGTGTGCACAACAAGCTTCCAAGAATAGTCCAATGAATATTTGATTGGCTTAATAACAATTATTACTGTCAAAAGCTTGAGTCCATACATTAATACAATGTTGGAAATGTTTCAAATAATTAATACAATGGTTACTGGCTACTGTTCAATAATAATTCAACAATTCAATAATAAAGTTTAATAACCTACATTCATCAGCCACAAAAAATCTTTTTCCATTATAAATTATTATCAAGCATAATCATTAGTCATTTGGACAACCGTCAACCCGACAATAAACCGTCGAAAACCAAACGAAAACTGTAGCTCGTGGAACACAAAATAACATCAAATCGAAACTACTTCCCCTCATTGTCAGTCAAACTGGAAACAACCCATCACACTCACAGTAAAGCACCTACGTGCGTGCATCACGCACCACCTCAGAATGTGTTTGCATTAATGAACCTTGAATGCACACCCCCCGAGACTTGACAACAGATTATTAGCCTTGCATAGAGATTGTGCTAGAGACAGAAAAGCGTACCCAGATTTCATGTATCTTTATTTACCATCGGTTTATCATTTTTATTAATTTTCATTGCTTCATTCCCGTGTAATAATTGACATTTAAGTCTGTGGCTTGGCTCCATAAAGCTATACTGATGAAATGGCATTTATCAACAAATCGATTCTAATACCTGTCATTTCTTAGTAAGGTTAAACTCTCACCAAAAGTTTCTGCTTAAAAAAATTGTGTACAGTTAGTTTTTGAGCTCAATGAGCAAGTTCTTGTTTTGAATCAGAATTTTGGCAATAGTTTTTATTTTCAATTTTCTGTCTATCATCTATTGCTACGAATACATCTTTCAAGATCAAACATGATTATTTTTATGATGCTTCTCCTATTTCAAAACTTCCAAAGTCTCTACTCTTTCAATACTGAAATGGCGTCGCAAATAACACAAAAATATTTCTCACACTGTTCAATAGTTTTGACAACGACATACCATAGCTCACAAGCAGTTCAACAAGTTTCCAACTTAGCAATTCAGTTACAGGAAAGAAACATTAACATTCCCTACGCTGAGATTTCTCTTTATCTTGTTAGTATACAATCCATGCTGATATTTAATGGGCAAAAGGATATTCGCAAATTTACTTCTTATTGTAAACTTGTCATCACATTTGCTGAACATCAACCAAGTCGTGTAAATTTCCCTGCAAGCACATTCCAAGAAAAATTGACACCTCGAGAAAATCCCTTTACAAAGCGAGACCTTGACTATTACATATTTTTGACAGATGACAGTTCGGAAAGTTCAGCAAAATCAGTTCTCATTTCTGGAATTTCATACGAACTCAAATACAAGCTATTAATTTTGCCAAACTCAATCATCTACACATTTTGTTTATATTGTGGACCCCAACCTGATAAAAATGATATTATTAAAGTGGAAAATCTAGACCCTTTATTTCCAGACTTCACCAAAGATATGCACCATCATCCCCTCAGAGTTGTAGGACCAACGAAATATATCTCTCTCTACGAAATGGAGCTGGTCAATGGGGTGTATAAACATAAACGTGGGATCTTTACAGAATATTTCTTCATAATGCAGAGCAAATTGAACTTCAGTCATGTTCTCCGACCTTGTGCTGGGTTTGGAAATATAGTTGCGGAAGGAAACACAGGAACAAGATTACCAAACGGAACTTGGGCTGGTTGTGTCGGTGATATATTTCACAGAACCGCTGATATAAGTTTAGGAGCTAGCCCTTCAACCGAGCGACTTCATGTTGTCGACTTTACAACAAATATGCGCTACGACTATGTCATGTTTTTTACACAAAAACCTCACGTGACATATCCGTGGACGGTGGTATTCGTTGCGTTTGATGTGTATGGATGGTTTGGCGTTGGAATCAGCATTATACTTGCAGCATGGACGATTTACGGAGTTGAAAAATTTCTCGGGAATGTTGAACCAACGACGCCGTCAATGCTCTCATCACTTTATCTATACCTCTACGCTCATCTTGTAGGTCAAGAGCTATGCGTTAATCCGAAATCTTTATCGTCAAAAATAACCTACATCACTTGGCTATTTTACGGGATTGTTATCGGATCAGCGTATGCCTGTAGCTTACAGGCACTTATCGTCTCGCCTGGAATGACAGTCATTCCAACTACAATGGCTGAACTAGTCCAGTCGTCATTCAAGTGGGGTGCTCCACTCTCCTTTAAAAATGGCTTGGCGGAGGTTACTTTAAAAAATTCGGATAATCCTGTGCTCCATGAAGTTCACGAGCATATGCAAGGCGAGAAGGATGCAGTGGCTTGCTTGAAACGGGCTGCACTCACGGATTACGTTTGTTTTCACTGGCTTATCATGGTGGAGTTTTACATGGGAACTGTATTCATTGATAAAGCCGGAAATCATCCTTTTCTTTTGGCTAAAGATTACGTTTTATTTTCCGGGCCCACATGGACCACAAGAAAACGAGAGATTTTCCGAGCTGGATTTAATGACTTCTTTGGGCGATCCTTTAGTATGGGATTAGTTTATGAAGCTTCAGCAAGGGACAGGAGAGCAGTTCGAAGGGAAATGATTGAAGAAGTAAAAGCTGGCAAGAGGAAGCCACTAGCTTCGTACAGTGTGGATGACGATGAGCCGAAACCTTTTACGTTTGAGAATGTCAAAGCATGTTTTATTGTTTTAGGTTTAGGATTGATAATTTCATTAGTAGTATTTATTCGTGAAAAGATGAACGTTATTTTGGTGGGTGTGATGCCTTGTTGGGAAATTACTTCATGTAAATAATGTATTGATTTTTACTTCCTGTGACAAGGTTTCAACAAGTGTTAGCATAAACAGTTCATTGTACAAACCCCATTATTAAATCCGCAAAACTTGGTCTATGGTCTACCTTGATTTGCCAGCATTTTAACATTATTTCGTATCTAAGTACAAAAAACCAGAATTTTCAATGTGAAATAAAGATAAATCAGTTAAATAGTTGAAGCACATTGATTTAGGGTCTTACATGTGATTAGAGCAAAGCTCTGGTTTATGCAAACGCAGTCCGTGTTTCAGATCATGGCTGAAATCCGCATGCCATGAAGAACCCGCATAAGGCACGTTTCCTTGAAATAAGGCATGCAAAACTTTTCCTTTAAACAAAAAGAGATTGCAAAGAGAAATTCACTTACCTAATGAAAAAATCTCCCACAGTGTAATCCCATAAGCCCACACATCTGACTTTTCCGAAAACTTTAAGCAGTCTAATGTCTCAGGGGCCATCCATTTCCAAGGAAGTGGTTCTTGCTGCTTTTTCTTGTAGTTTGAGTAATCATATAATCTTCGGGAAAGTCCGAAATCACAAATTTTAACCGTGAGGGAAGACGTTAGAAGGACATTCCTTGTTGCAAGATCTGCATGTACAACCTACACATAAGTATAATTCAAAAATTTGACACGAATAATTATTTTTTAGTCATCAAAATAAAAAATCTATAATCTACGTTTTTAGATGCAATAAATTCCATTCCACGACAAATTTCAACTCCAAATCTTATTAGACGTTTAAGCAAGTCTTCATCTTGAAAGGTGACAGTGACATGATCTTCTTCTAGAACCAATTCATTCACAACCGTAGCATAACAATCACTGCTGTTGGAATTCTGACAAACCCGGAGATATTTTTCCAGTGATCCTTTGCAACACAGCTCAGTTGCAACATATATTGAACCTAAATTAGTATTATGTTTTCCATGATCCTCCACCAGAAACGAAAAATTAAATTGCAGCATTTCAAATCATCAATTATTTCAACTTCACAATACCTTTCTTCAGTTCTTCCGTGTAAGCACCGATGAGCACTATAATATTATCATGCTTTCCAATGTAATCCAGAACTTTGATTTCGGATAGCAGTCCCTTTAAAGCTAACACTCTTCCAGAACTTTTATTCTGCTCACGAATAGTTTTAAATGCAACACATTCATCTAAACCTCGAATAGAGCCCTTGTATACGCTGCCGTGTACTCCACTTCCCAACAGAACTTCCTTTTCTGTTTAAAGAAAATAAATCAACGGAAGAATCTCAACAACTGCCACAGTAATTAAATCATATTTACCAATGCAAAAGTCTTCCTTTGCCAATTCGAGCTCTTTATTGTTGTAAGGCAACTCGAGCCAACAATCAAACCCTGCAATCTCATAGGATTCTTTGGTGACACCATTCCGGAATTCATAAATGTCACGAGATGATAATTCAGATGATAAAACAGTTTTCGTCATCTTCCTTATTCGACGATGCTTAAGATAATCGCCATATATTAGTGCGGCAATGATGATAACAATTGAAATTATTATTATTCCGATATCTGGTGAATGTATGGTGGATTTAAACAAAACAAAAAACAATTTTCCACGTCATCAATTTAATTAGCACTAAATACACAAATCCTTACCGTCGAAAAATACTCTAAGTGTGGAGTCGACAGTGAAAGTTAGAAACCCGGGTATTTGAAGTACGTATTGATTTTCCAATCTGCTCTCACTCAAAATCGAAAATATTTTTGTTTCTTCTGAATCATATCCACCCAGTTTATGTCGTCCACCATTTATAGACAAATGGTATGAAATATTTTTTGATAACAGTTTTGAAATCTGTGATTTGCATTTCTTAAACGTTTGAAGGATTTTTTGTGACAAACCATGAGGTTCTTCGAGAGATTGTATATTTGGAGAATATTTAACAGTGACAGTGATAATATCAACTGTGTCTATAATATCGCTAGGCACGTTTTCACAAGACAAATTTTCAAGAGGTTCGAAAGCCATCGCTAATTTCATTGTATCACCCAGAAGTAGTTTCACCGCATGTAATTGATTGTTAATGTTCGTCAAGTTATGTACGTCAAAGTCGATTTGAAAAACATTGACTGTGCCAGGGTAAATATCATTCATAGCTTTAGCTGCTCCGATAAATGTTCCCATGTTAAATTTCCACAATTTATCGTTGTAACCGTATCCTAACCATGACTTGGAAAGTATGGTTGAAAACTTTGAGTTTTCGTTTAGAAAATTCCATTCTCCAATATAGAAAAGCAAATCCCAATCAATTATATTACTTGGGGAATCTTGAATTTAAAAAAAACAGTTCAAATGTTTGCAAAACAAAAATGATGAACTGTATTGTTTTTAAAAATTCTGTACGACTGACATTTACCTACTTCCAAAACAACATTAGTGACATTTATTAAGCGAAGTTGAAGCAATGCTTTATTTAACAAGTTTATGCTATTTTCAGAAGAGATTTTTGACTGCTCTGGCTCACTGATTAGGAGCAGAATTGCCTTACATTTGGAAAGCCAGACACCGACCGAAATAATATTACGGAAGGTAAAAGTAATATTAGCCACGCCCACATCGGAAAACAAAAAGTATGAAGCTGAAGAAAGATATTCATGAAACGTTGCCAGTGAGTGATATGGAGCAATTAAATTGAGCAAATTAAAATGTTTATAACATTTCCGTTATCAATAGTTTTCCTCCTACGACCGTAGCTGTGTTCCAAGTAATGCGATGAATTACGCAATTTTTCAATCCGGAAAGCCACAAAAAAATTAGGAACAAATACATTGACTTATGCTTATGTGTTGTAACTAATTGTGCCGTTTGACGTTCATTGCTCATAAATTTTAAATGAGAAGGAACTTATAAACTTTATTTTGTAAAGAATTCGCATAAATTTATAACTTTTTTATGTATTATCCTGTTATTACAACAAAACATGTAGGTACTAAATGCATTTACCTATTCAAAAACAATTAATTTGCCACCTCTTTTTGGCTTAATTTGGAGTCCAGCCGACTCCACTTTAACTTCTTGAATCGACTGTGTACCATCACCGCTTGTGCTTTGAACAATTATTTCTGGTTGAATGATTGCCCTCGCATCATTATAAGAAGTAATGATTGGTCTTGGTCTCAACTGGTCATCGTCGCCATCGTCAATTGCTGTGCGAGAAAATGCTACAGGCGACACGTTGTTGGCTGCTTTTGGTGGGTCTAAAATGAAGATGCAGTCATATACTAAGCATTGCATATTTTAACTCATATAAATAAACAAAATTCGTCGATATGCGATAGCCAAAATCTTACCAGATTTCTTTAAATCCACATAGCCCCGATACACTTTATCATCCGTAATGATGGTACACTGCCATTTGGAAATGTCATCTTCTTTCACAGAATTAATTTTGACCCCACATTCCCCAGCACGGAAGCCTTCTCCTTGATAAGAATATCCAGACATTCCACTAAATAATCCAGGCTGCGAAGTGATTTCATTGAAATTCAGAATCAATGCTTGATTCTTCTGGGCTGATTGCTGAGCTCTTTCCCACACACAAAATCTTAGTCCTGATGATGGTGATGAAGTTGAATTGCTTTCATCCTCCAACGAATCAGAGATGGAACACGACAATTTTGCTTCGTTCCCTAACAAAGCCTCAACCATGGGAATGTCCACTTTTGCTGGTGTAGCTCCTTGAGCAGAAACGCCATAATCTCTTATGAAAACTAGTTAAAAATTGTCATTTGCATATGATTAGTTTGAAGTTTGAAATGTGTCTGTTCGAGATGTAAATAATAATAATAAATTATTTAAAATATTTAACCTTGCAAAAGAAAGAGGGGAAAAGTTACCGACCAGAAACCCTGCATTTTTAATAGTTTTCACAAAATTTCAACAAAAGCTTTCTTTTAAAAGTTTGCTAGGAAGACTAGGAACAGACGAAAACTTGTGTCGTGTGTATAGGTTCAGATCTAATACTGGACTGGAATCCAGCCACATGTGAAACAAAGAGAAAATTGATGAGTGAGTTTTTAGTTGATAGAAACTGACTGCGGAGAAGAGGGTTGGTTTCGCTGTTGATGAGAAACTAATCGCCTTTGTGCATCTTTTTGGTAATCATACAAACAAAATGTTTATGAATCCTTTCTACTCGCCATTGTTGGGCTGTAAATTTTGTGATTAATTTTATATGCAAATTACTCTGATGCTTTTGGCAGTCATAAACCATAAAGTATCAAGTCTAAATTTTCCATTTCGCATTTCTCATTTGCAGCTTGTCTTGTGTCTCAGCTCTCAGACTTGACTGACAGTGCCGAAATGAATTTTTATGAATAAATTTGAGCATTTTAGAGAAGTTGCATTTTATTTGCTTGTTGTGTGGGGTGAGTGTATCACCTTTCTCACCATCATCCAAATCATCCCACGCCTAAATTTCCATTCTCGGAAGAGTCAAGGCCAACATGGACTACCTATGGAAGATAGTAAGCGAATATATTTAACGCTATAACAGTTGAGTAAACTTTCGTTTTTTTCGGACTATTGTTTCGTGATGGACGATGGACAGGAAAAACTGAATAGGGAAACATCATCTAGAATTACAAACCAAAACAATGGTCAATGAATAAATGTAATGTAAGATAGAGGAAGCATTGCAAAGATATTTGCATGCATGTTCTTCCATTTCCTTTTTTGCAATGTGTGAATAGACAATCATTATAAAAATTTCTTAGAAAACTTTTTCAGCCAGAGGGATCCGCATAATCGTCTTGGGTATAAAGTTTATGAAGAAAATTACTCGTTAATTTATTCCAATGAGCACGTAGATAAAAAATGAAATGCTAATGCATTTTTTTTAAAAAAAAGTAAGCTTCCGAAAATGTTGTAAGCAACGCTGTCCTGTCCAGTACGCACTGTGTCATATAAATTCAGTCATATAATTTTACTCTCTATAGCTGCTTTCCTTGTACTCACTCATTGTCAGTACTCACTAGTCACTATGTATACCTGTTTTGTAAGTTCTATTTAGTATTTAGTATAGGTATTAGGTATAGTATTATGGCTTCACACTTGAATGCATTCGCTTTTCATCCATTGAGCTTGGGCTGATCTTACAATAGGTGAGGTGAGAGTGATAGGATTAGTTACAATTTACATAGATGTTCATTTGGGAGTTATGATTAAGAAAAAATTACTAACCTTTGGTTTGCCGACTTCAAGTTTATTAAGTTACAAAAAAGGGTACCATTTACCCCCTCCCTTGAACTTGCATGCGCATGATTTGTCAAGGTTTCATTTATTTGTTTCCAACAACGGATCCTATGATGCCCCACCTAGCTCTCCATGTGTAATAGTCGTATGAAGCCCTGTCATCATACAATATATTATTGCATGAGTCTGTGTGTCTGTCTGTCTGTCCTGGACCTCTCACTAAAATTAGCCCAGATAAAAGTAGCATATTGTTTACGTGTACAATCTACTGTCGAACTAGGTGAGATAAACTCATTACATTTCCAAAGTCGCTGGTGGACGATGAACCGTTGTCGTCCAGCGACTTGAAAAAAAGGTATGCATCCTCCTCACCTAGGTCGACGGCGAAGGTCGACGATGAACCATTGTCGACCAGCGACTTGAAAAAAAAGTTATGCATCCAGTGTGTACTGCAGGTACAAGGTACGAAATCTAATAAACGACTCTTAAAATCTGTTGTGCGATTAGCGCACAACGGGCGTTCTAGTTTTTTAATACTCTACTACAAAGCCACGCGGTCGTAAGATGCTTCAGCTAGTCTTCCGAAGTACCTATATACCAGCCCTGACGGAATTGTTCTTTGTAAGAAAATGTTCTCAACAACAGCACCATTTTTAATAAAAACATGCCTTCTTTTTATTGGCATAGTGTGTAATATTTATAATGGCTGGAGTAAGTCATGTTACTTGAATTCCAAATGTTTGAATTAAGTTTACGTAGTTGAACGGAAGATGACTTTAAAATTTGAATTTATTGAGTCATTTCCTCCGACTCGAATGTAATGTAACGAATCTAACCACAGAAGAGTAATCCTTGTGTAAGTATTTATTATTATCATTCGGTAGTTTGGTTATTTTTTTAAACATAATTCATTACTTTATTCAATAAATGCGTTTCTACATTAAATCTTTTTTTTTTAAATATTTACAAAGGTAATAAACAGCAAAACAAAATCTATACAGAAGTTTTACTTACTTAAGACATCTAAATGAAGCGCTATACCAAAATAATATCAAATTCTCACCTATACAAGTAAGTTTTATTTTGTATTTCAATTTCAGTCAACACTTAACGAAAGCTACAGACTTTCTTTATAACTGGTGAAGAAGAGTTTATCGTTTAAGAATTTATGCAAAAATATCTAACCGTTTAAGTAACATTTGGGCGTAGAAGTACTGGTGTACAAATAACATTCACGGAGACGTTAAAAACCTTAATGAACTAACTCTACTGTGTACGACAAAATTAACTCTCGATTAACATGTCAACAATTATTACTTAAAATATGTATTTAACCTTAAAATAGGCATTTTTGATACAATAGTCCACCCTATTGCACGATACTATAAATACAGCTACATATAGTTATGCGAAAAATTATGAGCATTTGTCTTGAAAGTCCAATAACCTAAACAAGAAAATTGAAAAATATCGTATCCTCTCTGGTTAAACTTCCTTTGCAACATAGTCAGTCAGTTACTGAATTTGCATCATCTGTGCTTTCCGTTTCGTTCCCAGTTGAAGAGCGACCTTGGACCAATTCTTTGGCCCAGTTTGGCTAACAATTTGTACAATCATTTCGTCTTCTTCTGCACTCCAGTTACCTTTGCGAAGGACAAACACTTTCTTTCGTTTCTTTTGCTCTTGAAGCTGAAGTTGGGATGGGTTAGAGCGTCCGATATAAAATGAACTTGTGAAGAACTGTTGAGGCTGGCCAGGGTCCGAATTCACATACTCTTCTTCATACATATCCTCTTCACCACCTTCCTCTTCATATATTTCTTCCTCATTGTCGTCCTCATAATAATATTGTGAATTCTCATTGTCAACTTCACCTTCCGTAGAATCGTCCAGTACCTGGCAATCCTCCTCTTCTTCTTCCTCTTCTTCTCCAGCATCAAAATTCTGACCATCGGGAACGATTTCACTAAAATAAATAGAAAATAAAATAAGACGGGAATGATTTTTTGTGTGAAAGACTCATTTCACAGACATAATTTAGTAGAGTTCGAATTAATAGAATTACAGAAAGAGGTTCAGTGTAGAAACTAACTTACAGAAAATTCATGCAATTGTTTTCATCTTCAGCTTCATCGTAATACTCGTCCATATCTGCTTCTGGCTCCACTTTCCGGATACTCTGCTTTATTTCTATTTTTGGTCGCTTGTTACCAACAACTGGAGCAACATTAAACTGGGCTTTACTTTTAGGTAGGATGTATTCATCTTCATCCTCCAAGACGTTATTACTAGGTGCAAGCATTTCCACTTGTACATCATTAATCCAATACCGTTTTGGAAGTTTCGAATTGTTAGATCCAGAAGAAGATGAACTGGCTACAGCAGCCGCAACAGCGGCTCCTTTCGCAGTCAACGAAGGTGCACTTCCCACACCTCCAAGAATTTGTTTGGCCACTGAAGAATTCTTAGTAATTAAGTTCTTGAGTTCATTAAACCCAAAGCTTTTAAGGCAAGACAAGGGTATTCGGACATGACCAGGACCTGCGAATTAAAAAAAATACGAAGTAAGTATGCGCTCACATTTTTGAGTAACAAGTCTATCCAAACTGAAGTCTATTGAATCATATACTTACTTCTTAAAATTTGAAACATTTGGAAAGTCTCATAATTTGGAGTAACAATTGAGTTGGCCATATTATTTCCACTTTTGATAAATCTATTGGCGGGTGCCCGCGGTCTTATAGCTTCCCGACAATTCTGAGCAGCAGCCTCATATTCTGCTCTTGTAAAAAGAGTATCTCTTTCTTTCCAACTTTCCAAAAGATCCCGTGACACTTGCATAATTTCATCTTGAATTTTCTCAAATTCCATGTGAAAATTTGCCAACTGCAAACACTTATCATGACACAACGAACACAAAGGAGGAACAGTATTTTTCAAGTAATTTGCTGTAAAATCATTGATTTTAACCATATCATCTCCGATCAAATATTTCCACAAAAACTGTCTAAAGTACGTTTTAGTCCAGTCTGTTCCAGAGGGGGATTTTTCGGGATAATAATCTGCTGGACCTGTGCAAAACAAGCAGATTTTTGGGGATGTTGGATTCGATGGGGAAATGTATCCTCCAGCCATTGTTCTGACCGAGCTAACCACAAATTCTAGAAAAACAGATAAGCGAAACAGAACATCACAATTTTACCCCGTAATATCTTTACTTGTATTTGTATACCTAGCAAAAATATATTTTTTATAAACTTACATTCCGTTGCAAATCTTGTTTAAAGTAAAACTAAACCCCTGTAACTATAAATCGCTCCACTCCCAATTTCAAAATGTTTCCAACAGTGTGAATTCCATACAACTGTGCATACATTTACATCAAATATTTTGATAATAAAGCTGGTTTAGAAAACGCAGAGGAAAGTTAACTGTGCTAGAAATGGATATATAATTGCTTCTGCTGTTATATCACGCCGAGCTCATTACGTTTAGAGAAAAATCTTAAAATTATTTCCCCGTACATTCTTATAACGTTGACGGTACGATGCGTTGGATTAAAAGTTGGACTTGGATAGCAGCAGTGGCTCAGAGCAGCCAGCAAACAACAGCATTGTACCAATTTTATACATAACAAGATATGCATAACGGCAGTAACGGCATCAGCTGCCTCCTGCCTCAGTACTTTAGTGCCTGTTATTGCTTTTATCCACTTTGGCTGTTGCAACAGTCACACACTGTGCATTACAGAACAAGAGGGTTCGACTCGACCGGACCATGTAAAAAAAAAGCTGTTGCTGGCTCTGGTTGGTTTCATTCTAGAGTAAAGGCGTAAGTAAGTTATATAGGTAAGAGGAGAAAAGGATATATTGTGGATGAATTACTTGGGCTTTTCTCGCTCAGCAAAATGATAAAATGCTTGCTCCTTCGCTTAGGTATATAATGTAAAACTTGATTTCATGCCGTTGTAGTTGTAACAGCCGCAACGCAGCTAAAGAACATCCCCATCAACCGCAACAACCGTTTATTTCCACAGAGTACTCGATGAGATATAATAATATATGCACATGTATGTACTTTCAGCTTCTTGCTGATTCTGTGAAACACTGTACTTTAGTTGAACTATTTGGTTTATCTACATCGGCATGAAAAGTGTTATGTATGATGCCGTTGTGAATAAAGGCGATTTTTGTAAAGACTTTTCCCGTTGCTACTTTGTATGTTAGGAAATGACAAGGAATTGAGTGAGGTATGGTCTCAGACGGAGCTATTAATATGGCTGTAGTTGTAATTTATGTAATAATAAATGTTTGATGACAAATAATGCGCATGTTCTGGTAATCACTTGGGTTTAATTAGAAAATTATTTATAACATGATTCCATAAGTTCTTGTACTGAAACGTACTTCTGCAAATTGACTTCCGCTTAGATGTCGTGTATCTTGTATCTTCTTAATTTCAATCATCAATCGAAGGCGGCCAAGCAAAGTCCACACTCTAGAAAATAACGTTACATTTTGACTTTAGTAGAGTACTCAAATAATATATATGACATAAAGAAAGGGTCATACATCAAAGCACACAACTGTATATGCAAATGAGCAGGTTACCTCCACATCTAAAGATACAATATCAGCATCACATTCCAAAATTTCAGCTATCGAGGGCTTAGTTCTACCCATATCACCGTGAACAAATTCCTTCACGTACGTTCCTGCTTGGGTTTGTACCCTAAGTTTAAATAAATTTTTAGACTTTCCTGGTGTCGCTTTAATGGAATATATAGATCGTTCCCTAATAGCTAGGCTACGTCTATGCAATACGCGAAGAGGCGTGTTTTGTTGGAGCACTAGGGGCAATGAAACATTATTCAATTTTTCAATTATCTCTGGAGTTACTTCTCCATCCGGAAGTCTGCACAGCGCACAGTAGGTTTTAGTTTTGAATTCTTCCCCCTCTTTCAATTTACTAGCATCTTTTCTGAAAATGTAAATTAAATCCATTAAAATAATGTGACTGCATGCTACTATAAGTGAATTAAGCAGGGCTTTTGAAAGAAATCCTTTACCTATCCACAATCTGCAAATCTCTAACAGAGATCATGCTGGTACCGTTATTTATCTTATTTTTTAACGCGTTTAAGTCTTGCTGAGTAAACAGAGTACGTCTCGGATTTATTACTTCCATTACAAACGGGCGACCCAAACCTAACATTCTGTAAAGTATTTGAAAGGTTAGTGAGGTTAAGAAATTACTCATTTAAAAAATAAAGTCTAAATCACACCTGACATCAACGTCTTCCCTTCCAGATGACGAAAACTTGTCTTGTTCCGCAACCAGCATAAGTAATACTTGCTCTGAAATTAATTCTTCCACCGAACCATCGTGAAACCTTTTTCCGTTCATAATCCACGGTGTTTGGCTAACCTTCCGTGAGTATTTACAATATCTTCCTGTCAAAATGGATTTTATTAACATCAATTAATGTTTTTGTTCGTTAAATATAAATCATATCATCCTGCTATAAACATTTCTAAATATCTTTTGAAAAATTAAAGAGTGCCATAGGTCACGAAAATCTATTGGCATATATGACATACCCGCAACATAAATTGGAATATGGATGCAGTGAATTTCATCCATCAGAAGGAAATTTGATGCGGTGGGGGGATTGTCTCCAAATTTTCGTTTGAATTCAATGCTGCTCATATTGCTGAAAAATGATTGCACACCATTCTTTGTCAAAGAGTCGGATTTCCGTTTGTCCATAGAATTTTTTATTTGCCTGTTTCTATAATTGAAAAGGTGTTATATTTTAAATTTTAAATCCGCTTGTTGGGCCCACAAAAGCATTTATAGCATATGTGTACATAAGCTATGATTGCGTACAAAGATTGACATTCTGTTTCCTCATCTTTATATTTCCAGCTTATATTGATTGTTAAACATCCTTCTGTACCCCAGTCAGAATCTGGATCAACCTTCTCTCTAAGTTTTCCAGAACAAATCCATTTCCAAGCATTCTTTAAGCAAGTTCCTTCTGGTTTCATATTAGCGAAGCTTTCATATATAGTCGGAAATTTCTGTGTAACAGAGGAAAATTAATTAGTGCTGACTTTCAAAGAGTGGTAACAATTTCTTTCGTCTTTATTACAAAGCTATCGCCTGTGACTTACATCAACTAGATGATACCAGATAAAATGCGCTCTAAACTGGACAGAAATAGGCAAGGACAAATTTATCGTATACGATTTGGCTTGAATTCCTGATTCCTTTACAGCAGTTGCAATCTATCTTCAAATTGACCAACAAATAATTTAAATTACCAACACCAACATTCTCAGATGAAAGATAGTACTTTGTGTAATTACGAAGGAAAATGAGTAACATGTTTTAACTTATTAACTTGCACCAGCACCTTCTCTAATACCGATTCAGATGTTCCATGGTTCGGATCTAGTAGCCCAAGACATGCCACACACGGAGTTGTCCTGAGTAATTTTGGAACGGGTTCATGAGCCTCTTCTTTTATTTTTTGGGTTCCATCTGCATCATTTCCTGGCACGCCATTCCCCTCATTCAGTCCCAATATTTTCTTAAAAAACCCAAAAAATAAAACTTGAATAAACTGTGCCAGTGTATTTTATTACGTTAAAGTCACAAGTATGGAAACGCTATGACCAATCAAACCAAAAACAATGACATTTTGTCAACTCTTAATCCTACCGTGATATAGTCTTGATCACGTCGGTATATCTGAGGTTCTGTGTTCCCAATGTATCTCAAAATGCAAAGGTCACAACAACCTAAATCTCTAAGTTGTCCAATAACTGATGATCGCAGTCCTTCATCGTTCATTTTACTCTCCATTATTGTGTTTATGTATGTCACAATATTCTTTTAATAGTAAAGTTGAAAGTTAGTCTTCAGTTTAATTTCCTTGTATTCAGTTCTAAAATGCTTCCTCCAAAAAGAAACGAATATAATATCCATTCACTGTTCACTTAAACATACTGATTCAAAAAACATGCAGCACTGCACACTGCAGCAGAGCACATCTCAATTGACAATTTTTACTAATCGTACTTATTTATAAATCACAAATATCGAAATATCACGCATGCTTGTGTCATGTGCCAGCACAAATTTTTACCAAATGTAATCTACCCAAAATTTGTGCTTTTGTCAGTTGATTTAATTTAATTAATCAGCCGTCAGTGTTTGCAAAATTAGTTACAGCTTCTAGTAGAGTGAACGTGATCAGTCGCAAAGTCGCAACGCAACACTCACAACACATCTTTCCTATCAAATGCCGCTATTTGTGAAGATTTTCTATGCGCACACATGTGCCCAGTCCCACCAACCCAACCTCATGCTCACTCACTTCACAATTTCACATCTAATCGCACAAAAACAAACAAACAAAATGTGCAATCGCTAATGTTTGGAATTCAAATTCAGTTTTAGTTTTGCGATTGGAAATAAAGATCCGTAGAATTTGACTTCTTAAGTTTTAAATTCTGTCATCTACATGTAACGAGTGACTGTTGACTCTGCTGTCAAAAGTGTGAAAGTTGAACGTGAGAAGTTGAGCTAATTGTTAAATTTAATTGTGTGTATTGTATATATGTATTTTTGATTGCAATTGCTTTGTAAAGATAGGAATTCGGATTAGAAACCTCCAACCTCTGGATAGGTGAGTCATAAGTAATTTTACGACATCTAATTACCCACTTGAAACTATGTACCAAACCGGACTAGTCACTAGTGAGCAGATTATTATTATTTATATAGTAATCTATTCTAGACCGCTATGACTTTAACTAACTACAACACAAACCACTGACATGATACCTGGCTGGTCTTATCAAATGCTAAAAATTGTCAAATTCCGATTTATTCATTATTTTTCCTGGAGTTAGGTTAGGACTCGGACTAGGATATAAAATCATGGGGTCGTTAGCGCCAGACGTAAAAAACCAACTTCTTGAAATGCACAACGAACTAGTAAAATTGGATGATTTGTTTGGGAATTTGGAGGAAGTGGATTACGAAACTGTTACTTCCCAGGTGAGATTTCTTTACTTATAACTTATAAAAAATCACAGAATCGAAAGTGGATTATAGCGTGCTGTTTGTTAATTTTGTTTCAGATGTCAGCTGTAGATAGAGCACAATATGATATTACCATTGCATATGCTATTAACTCGTTGTTTTGGTGTAAGTATTTTCAAATTGATCACTTTTCCCTTATATTGAATATGATTATGATGAATGACCCAAACGTTTGCCTTTATTTCCAGTGTATATGAGAAGTTTTGGTGAAAACCCTAAAGATCATAAAATCACGGAAGAAATAGATCGAATAAAAGCGCAAATGCGACGTCTTCAACAAATCAGTGATAAATCTAAACGACCGCAGGTTAATAAAGATGCAGCTGGCCGTATGATACGACATGGTATAAATCTACAGAATAAAAATAGAAAGCGAAAAGTAGAGGGCGACGAAAACTGGGAGATTGAGCAACCAGGAACCAGTAACAGTAGTACCATTACAAACACTACAAAAAGTGATGAAAAAAAGCGTAGTAAAAAATAATTGAGTTTTTCATGTGTTGCAACTTGCAATGATTACTATTTTTTTACTGAAAAAATGAACTGTTTTGTGATTATATCATCTGCGCTCTAATGGATTATGCCAATGATTGTGCTATAGTGTATTAAATCATAAGGATAAAATTAAAATGGCGTTCAAAGTTTTTTTTAAAGTTCTTTGTCATAACTTTGTCTTTGTTATGCACAGGCATTTATAATTTTAATCTTCTCACGACATACGTGACTGTTGACTGACTTTTCGAGTAGTATAGTATATAGTTCTCCGTTAAATTAGATCAAATAATGCAACATGATGCATCCGCAACTGGGGTTCGAATCGCCATCGTTGGTCCAACTGAAACCCCAAAACCAAGAAATGATGCCGATACCCCATCCACACCTGCTGATACACCCGTGTTTAAATTTAATCCAACTCCAGCAGTTATTCCCGCAACTGATGCTTCCGCTCGGGCTAGTTCTGCATTCGCATATGCACCCACTCCTACGACGGAAGTATGAATTCCGGCTGACGCTGCTGGTCCATTGGCTCGTACATGAGATGGTCCAGCATGAGCCTGGCAGTCACCCGTCGAAGCTCTTGCGTATGCCCCCCACATTGGCATTCTATTTCCTGTATAAGTCCCTGCTCCGGAATTTGGTCCCATCGCGTAAGCCCCAGGTTCTCGATCACAGTCTTCGACCAATGTCTCGATCATATTTTGGGCAGAAGCGTTGACTCTTGGTTTCATAGCTCCTCTTGCATTTCTCGCCAAATGTGAGGTGACGTTTTCCTTCTGTGTCTTTACTTGTGTGTAGCTTTTTGCAGTCAAGTTGTTCTCAACGAACACCTTCTTTCTTGGAATTTCAAATTTTTTCTCTACAACAGGATTATTGTTCAGCTCAGGAGCTTCCCAGTTCTTTGGATTCATATTCTTTTGTCCCTC
>JAHZNA010005067.1:0-13087 GCA_027743935.1 Sinodicranocentrus sp. ZH6 | reverse complement strand
TTAAATCAATTTTAACTTTGCGGCATCAAATTCCAAGAAATATGTTTTTTTAAACAAACTAATGTGCATTTTGTCATTAGTAGTTTTAAATACGTACATTAGCTATCCATTAATTCCCAACCTTATCAAAGAAAATAAAACTCATCGGGATTAATTTATTTAAAAAACATTTTCAACAGCGGTACTCTCTTCACAAGCTTCACCCATCCAATTATATTCCCAACGAGGTTCATCCATTCCCCTCATCTTATCTTGTAATCGTACACGTAATCAGATTCAATTGTTTTGCCTTGCCGGTTTCGTGCCTTATCTCAAACTGCCAAAAAAGACTCATCCCATACGATGTATGATACTATATTATATTACGATATCCTTCTCCTGTCTAAAGGAAAATCTTCCTTTCATTTCACGATGGAATTCTCTTACCCCACTTGCAAAAAACAATTTGCATAAGAATATCCCTAAATTTTATATCAACATTTTCACAAGATTAACCCACTAGCCAGTGTAGAATTACCTTTGAACAAATTACGTAAGCAGAGGAGCTACCTCAGAAAAACATTTCCTTTGAAAACCTAACCCCTTTTCAAGTCCGCATGAATCCCACCACATACCCAAAGTCAAAGCCACCCACATACCAAGATCTTATTAAATGCTTTGAGCCCGTGACATATTAGCATTTAATTTTCCGTCTGCTCCAAAAAAAACTTTCTTTTCCCCTTTCTTCTTTGAATTCATTCATACCACATGTATATCTTTATGGTTATACCTACCCACACCGCAAGAATTTTGTTTTCTACTCGTGAGTCGTGAATCATTGCGGACATTTGTGGGAAGGTGGAAGTCATTTTAGCATCCTTATCCTTAATGTTTACACAATATCCATAAATATAAAATTAAGCTTGAGCACATCCATCCACACGTTCAGCGTAAATGACCATTCAGGAATTTTACCGACATACTTTACTGACTCATACACAAACCTTGTGAGAATAGCAGAGTGAGTATCTGCATTTCATATTTTGCTGCCTGTATATGAATTTATGAATATCTTTATGACACTCTGCCCGTCTTCTAAATGTTCTGTTCTTCACTACTTTTCTTGAAGTGTTTGTGAGCTGCAGTGATTTGGAGCTTTACTTTTGTTCATGGACCTTAGCCAAAATAACCACTTCACTTTCATGCAGTGAACCCAGTCGTGGAAGAGCTTGTCAGTAATATGCATTTTGCTAAAAGAACCTTGACGAAAATCTAAAGGAAACAAAAAAATATATCTAGCCAATCCAGACATCATAGTTGCATTTTTTTATCCACAAAAATACCACACACTAGCTACTACACACTTTTTTTTATAAACAAATCCATCCCACAAAACCCCTCTAAAATAACACTCCCAGTCCAAGCCTTTGTCCTTCCTTTTCATTCATCTGCCAAAAAAAAGTTTTTTTTTCCTTTATCCGCAACTCTCCCTCAGAATATCCATACCACGACCACCTTGTGATGTATTAGTGTGGAAAAATAATAATGTAGTGGTGAACGTGTGGAGAGAGGGGATCCTCACCTAAAAATTGTGAAGTGGGATATTATAAAGGTAACCAAAGCGTGTAGTAGTGATATCATACGTACGTACTGCAATTGTTCTCACTTTTAGTTTTATTTTGTGTGCAAGGTAGTGTGCTTCTCACAAGGCTTCAATCACAGGGAGGAAGATGTTTAATCAGAAAAATATCTAGGTAAGCAAGAAAAAAGGGAGATTTTATACATGAGTAAGAATCCATCCCTTTTTCTGTATATTTTTCTATTATGGATATTACTACATATGTTTTCAGCATATATACATAACGTATATACATAAGATTTTTGAGTCACCTCTCACATGCATCACATTGTATCGTCATCCTTCTCAAGGAGTAAATATATGTAAGAAAATTGTATATAAAAATATGATGATGTGATATTCCTGACACAGCAACTGTTCAACATGACCACATCAAATATTCCATTCCGCTCTGTACAATTTTTTGAAAGGGAGTATGCAATAATATGCAATGCTTCATTTTTTTCATACCATGCTTGAAAAAAATATTTAGTTTGTGTGTTCTCAATCTCAAATGGATATTTTATTCGGATATGTCTTTTACACATGAAAGTTTTTTGAGAGAGGACGTGAAGAAAAGTCTTTTTTATTATGGCAAAAACGGACGGATATTAGGGCTATGTAGTGTGCACACACACAGGATATATATGGATGTGTTTTTTTAAACAAAAAACACTTGTGATATACCTAGGATCTATATAGAAGGAACAAATCCGTATTGTGTGTGTGTATATCCTTTTAGTTTTTATGAGAGCATCTTGAGAATTGAGATTTTTTAATGTGTTGTTGTGAATCTACATGTAAAAGAGGTAAATAAAACAAAAAATATAAGAGCTGTTGTGAGACGAAATAGAAATAAAAAAATTTAAAATCAGTCAACCAAAAGGGTGTGTATGTGGTGGGTATATAAAGTGTTTTGTAAAATGTTATTCAAGTGAATATTTTTGAAAGAAAAAAATGCTCATTGAAAAATTGCATCAAGTATGAATAAACGAGGATAATTAGTAAATTATATAATGGGGAAAAAATGTGTGTAATATTTTTCAAAAATTATACGGATGAAGAAGAAAATATGGATGAGGGAAGGTGATAAGGATATTTTTCCTCACCGACAACCGATTTTTGTGCAGCGGAGTGAAAAATGATGAAAAAAGCTCAAGAACATTTTTTTTGAAAATGTAAAGTATTCTTTGTGATCATTATATTTTAGTAATGACGGTTATAAATAGGGTTTAATGAGAGGAGATTATTAAAAACTGTAAAAGTGCTCAAAAAAGTCAAATTGATTTAAAACATTTTTTTTTGGATATTTAAAAGTGTTGTTCTCAAGTGTTTTCCTTTGTATGTGTTCTTTCATCCCTGGTTTGTGTTCTGAGAGAAGAGATTAAATGAGATTAAAGAAGTTAATCTTGTTTTTTATGAGGGGAATGAATGACTTTTAAAATGATTTTTTAATGGATGAGATCTGAGTCTTGAAGGGATTTGGAGTGAACTTGAGTGAAAAATCTTAATCAACTTTAATCGCTGGTGTGTATCTTCTCACTTTTTTGAAGTTATGTTGAATGGTGCGTGTTTCAATGAAATTGGTGGAAGGGATGGCTAATTAGTTTTAAATGAGAATGTTTGAGAGAATGATGATATTAAAGATTATAATCTAAAACCTACATAACTCAGACAAGACAGAGAACAGAGATTTTTATTTGTTTTCGAGTTGTGTACATGAGCTAGTTAATCATAATCGTTTATCAGAACATAACTGATCGTTAACTTGATTTATTAAAATATGAAAGAGTTAGTACAAGAGGTACGATGTACGAGAGTAATATTGCGATGAAATTTTGTAATAATTTTTTAACACTTTTTGCAAATGAAACATGTTGAATTTAAAGTATAGCAAGGTTAAAAGTTAAAGATAGTTATACAAAATATAGGACACAAAATGCACAATGAATTACAACTTTGTTGCACCGACTTATCATTATTTTGTAATCAGAGGTCATAAAATTGATAAATATAGTAGAAAAGTTTTCCTTTCTATAGTTAATACACTTTCCCTACTATTAGTTATACTATTAAAAGCACTAATTAGTCTCTGTTATTAGTTATGTGGCAGGTGTGTGACGTAGACAAGATTTAAAATACAAACAAACAAAAGGTATACATATGATAATACATCCATTTATGGATAAAACACAACCCAAAAGTGTTAACTTGTCTGAAGGCGTTTTTTCGACAATTAGGTTAAACACTAATTGCTACAATTAAATAATACTAGTACCAGCAGAGGGGTACTTTGTAATGTATTTTTCACAAAATAAGATTCGTAATACAAAAGCATTAATCGTTCGAGAAACGCTCAACATTAAGCCATAAGCCATTGTTGTATGGTATATATGTTTTGTATACTTTTCAGTTGAACAATTTAGCAGTTGTTCATTGATTCATTCAGTTATTCACTCGTTATTGTGCTCCTTGCGAGCAACTTCGAAATCTCCGGCCAGTATTTAAATTTTTAACAAATTTTAGGGAGCGTTCATTAACAATCCTATTCATCAGTAGTAAATACTCAAACATTGTCGCTTTTTGAGTTGTGTGTTGTATTGTGTCATCTGTTCCTGTCATGTAGGTTTTGTTTGTTTACAAAAAAGGAGTAAATCACCGTGTGGAATGGAATATGCGTGTAAATGGCGTCGTAATTGAATGAAAAATTAGAGGAAAAATTATCCCCATTGTAATCTCCCTTTTTTTCTTTTCAGTTTAACTCAATAAGTTTTAATGTGGGATTGCTCTATACACACACACATATCTCTTAGTGACACGACATGACAAACAAATTGTAGTCATAAAGATCCAATTCCTGCTTTGTTCAGTGACGTTGTCACAATCTAAATGTCGTGTTCGAGTGTGGTAGTGCAAGTGTGTTGCACAATCATTTGACAAAACTGGTGTGTGAGGATAATGATATGACGAGAGATTGTGAAAAAAAGAGACACAACAAGACAGACAAGATAATTTAACTAGCATTTACGCTCGTTCTCCTTTACTCGAACTTTTTAGATTGTTTCTACGCTGAATGAATGTGTGTTACATATGATAGGATAAATGTGTATAAAGAGCATCAGCGTCAAAAGCGTATGATTATGAGAGAGAGAAGCGTTCATAGGAAAATATATATTGCTCTTCTTCCCTGAGTTTTTGAGGAAGATATATCTGATGTGAATTTTCACATTGCTAACTAACCTGTATTCATAAGTTTTAATGTGAGCATGTAACTATGTTTGAGTGTTTACTGAGGAAAAAGTAAGTGAATGAGAATGAGTCATGTGGAGATTGAGATTACCTCACAGAAAGAAGAGAGGCATGAAGGGATAAGAGTATGGTATGGATTTTTTTTAGTTAATTTTTTTTTGAAGTTGGAGGATGTGGAATAAAGTTAGGAAATTGCGTGTACTGATGAGTACTGACATTTAGGTTGGTTTTGTGATTGCAGGGTTTTTATGGTTGGTTTTAACTGTCCTATTTTTATCAGTTATTGGCCATTTTTGTTGGATAATGGTTCAATGGTTAGTTAGTGGTGGTGGTGTGTGTGTGTGTGTGTGGAATGCTAGGAATGTGCAAAAGCAAAAGTAGATGGAGATAAAGACATAATTAGTGAAATCAGTGGAATGGGATATTGCTTAATTTTTGATTGTGGTTTTGATTATTATTTCCAGATAGTTCATGAAGAGTTATAGTTGATGGAAGTTTTCACAAAGGATTAGGAGGATTAGTGGACAATGGATTGTGAAATGTGACAAGTGACAGTTTTGCTCGAATTGAAATGAGAAATACCTGAAGTGGCTAGTGAATTGAATTATGAAGGGGAGGACTGAAGGAGGAGAAATACTGGAGAAAACTTTTAATTAAGAAATATAAAGCACAAGATTTTGGGGTAGACTGGCGAATAATTTACTTTTTTTATCCGAGTGAAACTTGTACCTACACTACTACATCAGCTACCTACCTACGTTAATTTTACTTGATTATGTAGCTTATTAAAAGAATTGCACATAATCTTTCATGTACCTGTGTGAAAAATATTGCTGTGTCTTGAAACACATTCCGTCAAATTTTGGTTAAAAACACAATTGCATTTGTACCTTTTTTTAAAATATTTTTTTGCTCTTGAAAAAAAAATACATATGAGTAGAAAGATTAAGATCGTGGAGGGATTGAAAGAAGGAATGACGTGTTGTAAATGTAAATAAAAAGTTGTAATAACGGGATATATCAATTTGAATGAACTTTCAGAGTTGGTTGTGCATTTAAAAATCTGTATCATGGTATAGTTCAGGGTTACTTAATTTCCTATTCTTGCTAGTGCCAAAATATTTTTTCAGTTTTGTATAAAAAAACATAATTTACCGTTGGGAGAGGCAAGCAATTAAGTTGTAAGATAAATATAGGAAGATTAAGCCAATTTTCCAAACCTTGCTACTGAGATTTGTTTTTGACAAGCTTCTACATGCAAAATGGGTAAGTTAAATTATTCGATTGTTTTGCTTCAGTTTAAATATTTTTTTGCATAATTATAGTTGTATTCAGATTCACTGGAAATGATTTTGTATGATTTACAGAGTGCCGCGTGGAATTTGACTATGTAGCTCAAGAACCAGACGAACTTACCATTAAAAAGGGTGAGATGATTAAAAACGTCGTGTCAAAAATGGAAGGTTGGTATGAAGGCACACTTCGAGGAAAAACGGGCGTGTTTCCCGACAACTTTGTCAAAGTTTTGGAGAAACCAGTCTCGGAAGAGAAGATGAAACCAGCAGAAGTCGTAATTTTGCGGAATAATCCATCCAGTGCAAGGTACTTATTATGTACTCAAGATAGGAAAAATATGTGAAGTCATTATGAATTCTGGGAAATAGGTGATGAGTCATTTATTCTAATTTTTTCACTCCCCTCTGTAATTGGCAATTAGGCGGGTCAGAGTACTCTTTTCTTACAATCCAGAGCAAGATGACGAGCTCACTTTGGAAGTTGGAGATGTATTGGATTTTATCGAAGAAGTTGAGGAAGGGTGGTGGAGAGGGAAACTGAAAGGGAAGGAAGGGATATTTCCGTCAAACTTTGTATCAGATGTTGAAGACGCCAAAACTAATGGAAGTGTGGATATCCCGAGACCAGAAGAACCTAAACATAAAGATTCTGCCAGACAGAATCATACAAAAGGTTGGTATCCTATTGTGTAATATTTTGATGCACATTGAAGCTTACATATCAAATTACGTCATTTAAAAATTCCATTGGAATTGCTTGCATGATTTTGAAATATTTTGTTTGATTTAGCATGTTTGTATTTTCTTTTTGATTTGCGAATTCTTTTATTTTTTGTCAAAATTTACGCATGAACATCAGCTATACCTGACGTGGTACCTGCGTCACCGGCTTCACCTGCCAGTATTGAAGATGAACCTGCTCCAGAATTACCGCCAAAGCCTGGTAAGCTGGATAATGGGTTTTAAGATAAAATTGGCAGTTGGCATGTGTATTCTGTGCAGTATTTTATGTTAATTCTTTTCGGAATGGTTGAGATTGAATTAAAATATTTATTTTTGCAATAAAATAATCTCTCAACCTAATTTCCAGTACGCGAACTTGCCCGTTGCTTCTACCCTTACAAAGGCTTAAAAAATTATTACTCCTGGAGAAATCTATCCTGTAGTTGGGTCGGCTGGAGTGCAACCGAAAATACTGGCTCAAGAAAGAAGCGCACCTCCAACTACAGGTAAATCAGAAGTGAAGCATGAATGACTTTGAGGGAAACAAATTATAACGTTTTTTTTAAAATTCAGCATCATCTCCATCCGACCCTCCAAAAGCCAAGAAAGACAGTATTGTTGGAATCGGTGGAATCACAGTTGTTGACGGGGGAGGTTTAAGTAAGTCAGTAGATAAATCTATGGATTCGAAGGTGGAGATAGCGAAATTAAAGTTGAACAGGACCAATAGCAAAGACCCATCTCCATCTCCAGCCCCAAAAGTTGGTCACGTGGCAACTTCCCCAATTTCCCCTGGAATTGCAGCCTTCCATACTAACTTGTTTTCAAACCCAAAACCAGAAATTATCAGAAAGGATGCTCCTCATCCTCCTAAAGATGACAACCGTTCTGATGACTCAGAAGAGTTTAATTCTGTGGAAAGAACTGAAACGTTAAATCACTTAACTGCTACTCGTGTAAGATCCCATTTTAAAGGTTAATATTTGAAGTTGAATTGCTTTTGGGAAATAATGGGCTTTTAATTTAATAGGCCAAGGCCCCTAAAAGGCGACCACCATCAACTCTTATTACACGCGAAAATGTAAGTAACCTTTTGAGCGATTTTAAACAAAACGGGTGATTGGTCTAGTTTGGAAATATGACTGAACACTCTTTGCTTCTTAGGAGGTGGCGATGATGAATGGCTCCTCACATTCGTTCGAAAATTCAGTAACAGACTCTCCCCCTCCCCATCACAGTACGCCCATGAGCCAAAGTGTAACCTCAAATGGAAATCTTTCTGGATCGTACTTGGACTCAAGTTCAATGAATCACAGTGGTAGTTATTCTTCACAAAGCCGTGACATTGAAGGCTCCCCTACTCCCTCCAGTGCTAATAATAGTGGTGTCAGTGCAACAAAACCGAAAAAGCAAGCTCTACCTTGGATGGCTGAGTTGAAACAAACGCAAGACAAGAAACGAGGAGTTGTGTTGCCTGGTGCACCTGCCAACACATCCCCAGCGGTGACATCACCTGCCCTGCCTACAACACCTCAACCTCCTGTTACCACTTCCCCTGCCCAACAGCCCACTCCAGCTCCTCAGCCGGCGAAAGAGTCACATGCCAAAGCACCACCTTTACCTGCCAAACCTTCATCATTAGCAACTTCCGGTGGGCAAGAGAAGGCTGCTAATAACTTGAACCATTCCGCATCCATGAATAACTCTAATAATATCTACGGCACGTCAAATAAAGGCTTCCCTAAGAAATCCCCTTCTCCTGCACCACCAGTCCCGATAGTGACTAATCACAGCAATCCTGTGATGAACAGTTCAGACAGCCAGCTGCGTGGAGACGGGGATGGAAATTCGAACAAGGGGACTGTGACGTATGAAGAATATGCGGCATTGAAAACCAGAGTTACATCGCTTGAGAATGAAGTGGAAACTTTAAAAAGGCAAATTAAACTTTTGCTAGATCGCGACTTACGAGGTCATATTGTGTAACAGTGCTATTTACAAAGAAGAAGAAGTTAATAACAAGTGTGGTTTTGGAGAAAAAAATGAGAAAAATATTCAGAAAAGAAAACTCGAGCATACCTCGCTAATTCGAACTTGAGGACTTACAACTACCTCAAAACAAAGCCAACAAGAGACTCTCAGATGTAACGCTAAATGCCAAGTATTTTTAATTAATGTTCATTTTAAACATATATTCATCCTTTTCGTGACTTAATTAAGGTTATATGGATATATACCATGTAAAACTCTGTACTTTACACATATACTATCAACGCAATATGTATATTGTTCCCGTTTTTCCAAACAATAATGGTGTTTTAAAAACAATGAATTCCAAACTGGAGATATAACTACATACTTGAAAAATATGCAATTAATTTTTAATATTTGTCAAGTTAAGAATTTAAAACAAACCAGTACTGTGCATAAAGTATACAACGAAAACGAACTATTTCAATTTCCATTAATTTACAAAGAAATCTATCCAACAATTGCATACTTTATATCATTGTTCAATTCCACTACCTTAATTTAAAATTTAAGCGTTTCAGGATTTAGCATTTATTACGGAAACTTTGACTTTTCCATTAAAAGATAACATATGTTAATTATCAATTGACATAAAAAAATTGTTTCACTAATTATTTTTCAAATGTACACACCGGTATAACTATCAAGACTATACTCGGAAACTCATAATTATTAATTAACTACCAGCAAAACTATAAACTATTGACTATTGTCCAAGTTTCTTACATTCTTCTCCCACTTGCTTCACTCCTTGAAGTAAATTATCAACTTTTCCAGTATTGAAAATTCGCTTCGCACTTGGAAGTTTAAATCCTCGAATTTCCTCCACAACGGCTTGAATAAACTCATCCCTTTCTTGTTTAGCCTTTTCTCGCAGTTCCTCCAGAGTACAGTGGATTAGATATTGGTGCTTTTTTATGTCATCATTGATCTGCTTTCTTCCAATGGCTTGGAGCTCGCTTTCTTTTTCTATGTCTTTCTTTAAATTCAAGAGATAGTCTTTCCGTTGTTCGAACCGCTTTTCTTGGTTGAAATCTTTTGCTGCATTATCCTCGAGTACCTTTTGTCTATCAAAGAGGACCCTTTCTCTCTCTTTAATCGCCTTTTCCTTCTTCACCATTTCAGATTCTCGGAAAATAAACGTGTTTTGGGTTTTTCGAACTTCTTCATGAAAACGGACTACGGCTTCTGCCAAACTATTTTGCTTTTTAAGAATATCATCGAATGACTTGGTGATGTTGTCCATTTCAACACCAATTTGTTCTGAAAAGGGATATCATATTATGTATTCATAATTAATGACGAATAAGATTTTTTTGACAAGAAGTCAGATGATAATTACTGCTTTAATACAGTTATGTTTGTGGTTTGTACGTTTAGATATATAAAAAGTAGCAAAACATACCAGTAATTTTCCAGGCACAAGAAACAAAAACTGGTGATGAGTTCCTTTGCTTGTTGGTTATAAATCTATAAAAAATACTACTATTAGTATATATTTAACCCATACCAATCTTTTTGAGAGCTTAAAATTAAAAATACATGCAGAATAGTTTCATAAAGCAAACTTAAACATGAAAAGCAGAATGATAACATATAGTAATTTAAAAAATTACCCATACGACACAACGTCTGACGTCATACACAAGTTATATTTTACAAACAAACACCAAACAATGCAACAGCAGATGACACGTTTCTGTATTATCCCCAAATCATCTGGACCAGGGACAAGTCGCCTTTGATAGAAAATTAGTATTAGTTACGTTACGATTTACAAGTCTACAAAAGTCTACAAAGATGTTTCAGAACAGTTAGTGCAAAAATATAATAAAGTATTTTGCTGTCACATCACATGTCACATGCAATAGCGAGTATTCTACATTTCTACGGCCCTTCTTTTACAGAATTGTATTACTTTTCCCGTGTTGTTGTCTGTTTGTATAGAATGGGATGACGGGATAGGAAAATCTCTTTATGCAAATGAACTCATGCCTCATACCTTTCATGAAACACACACAAACTGTACAAAGGCATGAGGATGAGGAAGGCTCGAATCGGCTATTTAATGAAGGATAAAGGGTATAAAATGATAGAATTTGAATGCGCTAATTTCAAAAGTAAGTTTTTCGTCGTTCGAAAATTTGAACCGAATGAAAGGTCATATTGTTATCTATTAGTTGTTTGTTAGTCATCCAGTAGTGGAGTACTGATAGGTTTTATTTTTACACATGAATATACACAACAAACGAACAACTGATTACCTTACAAATATGTCAAAAATATAACAATCAAAGATTCCGCTCGAACACGGCCAACGACATGTCCCATGCTTGACCAGGTCAAACTAAACATCTACTTGTTCACTAGACAAAGAGCTTTAAGCCCTTTAGGTCCTCAACAATATCTTCAACGATTTCCTCCCTTTCTTGTTCCGCTTGCAGTTGCAGTTCTACCCGAGCAGAGTCGATAATAATTTGATGATTCTTGAGGTCTTTAACTATCTGCTTTCTCCCAATCGCCTGAAACTCACTTTCTGTCTCCAGTTTCTTTTTCAAATTTAAAAGATATGCTTCACGGCGTTTGAACCGCTCTTCCGCAAGAAGATCATTGTTTTGCTTCATCTTATCAGCAGTTCTCTCATTTTTCTCAATTTCCTTTTCCATCTCGTCAAGGAGTCTCTGCTTTTCCTCAATTGCTGCCTCCCTTTCCGCAAAAACTTCTTCTTGGACCTTCAAATTATCCCGGAAGTTTTGACATTCCTCGTAAAACAAGCCTACGGCCTGGGCCAACTCGTACTGTGTTTCAAGAATGTCGTCCGCATAGCCGTACTCATCATTCCTGCTTGGGGTTGACATTTCAATTGTTCTGAAAATTGACAAAACTAAATTAGGTAAATTATGAGGTGATAACTAGTAATTAACAATTCAAGTCACAAGTCGAGACACGAACCAAACACTCAAGTCACAAGTGTTGATAATGACATAATGACAGTTGACAAAATTAACAGCCTTACAACAATATCTATTTAAAAAGAAACTAAATTAAAGTTAAAATTATGCACCTTTTCAGTGGTAATTAGGCAAACAGCAAACAACACGTTCAACGTTTGGGACGTACTATACGCTTTTGATTACTAAATGCACGTGATCCGGGTGCATATAAGCTTAAAACTTAACTAAAATCCAATAAAACTACTAACTAACCAAATTTTACGTATAAATCTTCTAAATGATTATGTAAAACCTACACCATGTGCCAACGTGCCAAGTACGAATAAGACCACAAGCTGCAAGCTGCACAGATATGTCATTTATGAGCTCGAAGCGAGAAGTACTTTTACGCAGCGATATTTTAATGCCCCAGTGCCAGTGCAATATTAAGAGCAGATACAGAAATAGAAACTTCAAAAAGATGCATAGGTACAAAGATAGTTAGATTATGCATAAAATGCTCTTCAGATAGGGATTTGCATGTGATGAATTTCAATTAGTCTAAAAATGAGAATATAATGTACAGCGAAACTTTAGCAATATTGTGAAATAACCTTGAAACGTCTACTTCAAGAAAAATGTGAATTCATTTATGATTTAAATAAACAAGTTTTATTTTTCCAAACAAAGCTTGATAAACTTAATTTCCTGCCGTTTAATGAATTTCCTTGCGACTTGGAAATGAAATCATCGGAATTTGTGTTGCAACTATCGGTATAACAGAACAGAACACTGTTGAAGAAGCAACGCGATGAAGCAAGTCTCGCCAATGACAATTTAAACATTCTCGTTTCGCTTCCGCTCCTCCAGTTCCGTTTCTCGTTTTGTGTTCCTATAAGTTCAGGGATAATTACACTCTACAGATATAAAATCTATAAAAAAGTTCGCGGCAATCAGCAACGCCGGAAATGGCACTTTACAAATCCTATCAAGCTATCTAACTTCATCTCTGTCACTTGTCAAAAAGTGTCACCTCTGCCCTTCATTTATCCATTTTTTTGCTACATCGTCTTCCCGTCTTGTCTCATTATATTTCCTCTTTGTTTAGCTATTCGCCACCAAGCAAATATTCCAAGCAGACAAGCTTTCAACGAGAAAATTGAATTTTCCACAGACACAATCCTGCTCCCGTGCAAATGTCATAGTTTTTTTTCTTTCATTTTCCGAAAATCAGCCAAGTCAAGAAAAACCTTTTCCCC
>JAHZNA010005066.1:0-12541 GCA_027743935.1 Sinodicranocentrus sp. ZH6 | reverse complement strand
ATACTTTTTTACTGTTAGAGCAGGTATCGAACCCGTGAGTGATAGTCAGTAAGGATAACGGCCATACGACTCCACCACGACGGCCTGCTCAAAGCGTCTGTTAAGTTGCTATGGTTGTTATTATGAGAGTTTGCAATTTGATAATTTACATTTACAAAATAAGCTAAAACTTGCATAGCCAATTCCATTAAAAAGCAATCACATATTAAATGATGTAGGGTTTTATTGATAATGAAAGCTGAAATAAAGAAAGTGTTTTTTTCGGATTCATAATCTATTAGAAAATAAAATAATGAATTTCACCTTATTTGAGCTTCACCAAAAAGAATTTCCTAGTAAAAATAATACGACTACCTCTTGAGCAGTAAAATCAATACCCGGCCGAGTGTGAATAATGTAGTGGTGAAAAAAGTGTTTATAACACAGAAAAACCTCCGCTGTTTTAAATGTATTCCAACCCATTCTCAAGATGAAATTGATTTTTGTTTTATATATAAATGTAATCATAATATCAACCATACCAAAAGCCATAAAATATTTCTCTCATCGACAATCGATTATCTCGAGAAGGATTTACTCTTTCCAAAAACACAAGACTAGTTTTCTTTGCTTTATTTAAATTTGGACTCCTAATTATATTTGAATATATTTGTCTTTACTTCTGTATACTACATACTTATTAGAAATAAATCCTCATCATTTTTCTCATGAATAGTTAAAGCAAAGGATAAAAAAATATTTCAAGGTTGAATACTAACAATCATGTATATCTCGCATGCCCTTCCCAATTGACGTCAACATGTACTCTCGAAAAGCTAATTTAAAATCATAAGTCATATTGTCCTCATTTGTTATACAAAGCTGCTTCTTCACTTCTCAAGGTGATCTCATCATTAGCAGAGTTTACAAGCCACACTGAATTCACAATCTGCAGATGACTTCATGGAATAAACATCAAGTAATATTTTGTACCCGTCTTTCCTTTTCTACAAAAACGTAATTTTTTTCGAAATTTTCTCAAGAACCACAGCAAAGTTTCGCATAGTTAGTGAAAACTAACATTGCTTTTAAAAATGACAGCATTCATGAAACTTTTGGTGCCAGCTATCGTCTTGTTATGCTACTGGCTAGAAAAGCAGCAAGTGGTCTCGGAATGTTGTTTGAGGGAAGAGCTAAACAAAACTCATCATTTTTGGAAGGATATTCACTCTTTGGTAAAATATCAGGTACAATATAGTTACACAATTTATTGATTTCGTCACAAAAAATCATTATTTCTTTGAAGGCTTGTTTCGACGGCGAAACGGGAGAACGCTGTTGTGGCAAAGGGTCTTGTAATATTTTCTGTTGTAACTGCGATGGTGGCTGTAAAACTAATGCAACTGAAGAAACAAGGTTTGCGAGAAGTATTACACAGAACATAAATGTCAGCTATGACATTAATGAAGCTCATCAACTCCTCCTGTCTGGACAACGTGGGGAATTTTCCGGAAGTTTGGAAGACTTTCAACAGATTTTTAAAGAGTTTGATAAAAATGGGGACGGAACATTGAATTATGATGAAATAAATGGCGACATTTAATCCGTGATTTAAGATACAGGCATATTATCGAGTACCGCTCAAAAAATCATTTTAAATTTAATCCACTTATTTTTACGTAATGCACAATGCACTAATACCCAAAACTTACCACCTTCTGAATACGCATTTAGGTATAATTTTCCCGTTTGCAAGTAAACAGCCATGTATTTAACTCATTTGGTATGCAAATAAGCTGTATCCTTGCTCTTGTGATATTATCATTAGCGCTGAGCAGTCTCTGATTTCCTGATCTGTAGATTACTTCTGGAATAGAGAAAAAACAAAAATATATCGTGGGCGTAATTCTTTTTCCTTAGCTTCGAAAATAGGTCTGCGTCATTTTTCGCTCGACGAGCCTTTCGAGATTTCAGAGGACGAGATTTCAGACGAGCCTTGGCAAATATTCAGATTCCCATTCTCATTTTGCTGCTCTCGGAGGCATTGTAAATTCTTTTTGTCATTTTTTTGCAATTTTCCTTAAAAAACACAACAAAGTTTAGCATACTTGGGGGAAACTAGTTAACTCAATTTTATTTAAATGGCAACACCTTAAAATTTTTGGTGTCGACTGCCATCCTTTTAGCCATCGAAAAACAGCAAGTGGTCTCGAAATGTTGTATACAGGAAGAAGTCAGCAAAGTTCATCATTTATGGGGGGACGGAGTTGCTTTGATAAAATAGGAATAATACACATTTTTGAATTTAATGTATTTATCTTAGTAAATCGATCTTGTAGGCTTGTCTTGACGGTACAACTGGAAAACGCTGTTGTGGAAAAGGCTCCTGCAATGTTTTCTGCTGTAATTGTGAGAATGGCTGTAGAACTGACGAAATCGAGGCAAGACAAAGGTTCGTGAGAAGCACTCCACAAAACTTAACCTTGAGCTATGACATTAATGAAGCTCATCAGCTACTCATGTCTGGACAACTTGGAGATTATTCCAGAAGTTTGGAAGAGTTTCAACAGCTTTTTAAAGAGTTTGATAAAAATGGTGATGGAAGGTTGAATTATGATGAAATAAATGCCTAAATTCAATCCATTTTATTAATTGTATTTATTTTAAAGTATTTTTACGTAATTCCCAAATGCCACCAAAGTATCGACTACATATCCCTTAAGCAAGTCTAAATAGCTAATTTTGAACCCATCCTCCATCACTCCAACACCTCCCACTGGGATCTTCAAATGTCTCCATGTTTTCATTACCCTCGTCAACTCTCCTCTTGTTCGAAATCCAGTTGAAGCCAAATTCCCACTTCCTCCCGAGCAAATCCTGACGTGATCCCATTTCCACTTGGACATGATGTCATCACTCAGCTCAAAAGTGGTGCAGCCAAAGTGCAAAGTGATTAGCATGTATACAGCCATCAAACAAGTTATAAATGGCACAATGACGTAACCCCCAAAAGGAATAAATCGCCATCCCACAAGAGAAACATTTATTCCAAGCAAAACAGCAAAGAAAGTGAAACCAAGGAAAAATCCAACAAAGGTTTTAATAAAGCCAGACATGATGCTAAAGCCGAGATAAACCTCCTTGTAAATATTTATCTGAAGACGAGACAACCTTTTTCGTTGAAGGGTTGCCAGCGTGTGGTAAACTGCACCAACAAGATGAAGCAGAAGAAGGACAAATGTCCTTATTGTAGTGAAACCTTCGAAACCAGCGATTAAAGCCCAAATCATTCGAATTCCTTTTAGACCAGGATGATTCACAGTTTCTGGGTGATTTTTGAAAATGAGCTGTCCTAAAAAGTAAAATGGGTCCAGATCCTGATAAACGAACATGATAGGCATTACAAAGGAGAGGTAGAGATAAGATGTTATCACGCCATGCATGAGGATTCCAAGCAAATCTGGATTTTTCCCACGAAGTAATTTCAAAACTTCTGAAAGTTCATTTAAATATTTTAAATGGCTTTTTAAAAAAATATATATTTTAAAATGCGATTCTTACCAGCGAAATATGAAGCAGATTTGATCTCCTTTTTTGTGATGCGAGGAACAAAGCAAACTTTTCTTTGTCTTTTTATACCCCAATTAAAAACGGAAATTAACTCTTTGCCGTAAAATATCATGAGCAAGTCAATCATATAAACGTATACACAAGAAAAGAGAACAAATGTCCATAAAATTAATTCAGTAAAGGATAAAATATTTGCCGAGAATGAGACACTATAAACGATGAGAGCACAACCAAGAGAAAGGGTACTTAGGTGGATTCCGATTTTGAGGAAATAGTAAGGAATTAATCTTTTGGTTCGAGTTTCATGCTCCCATCTTTCTTGACCAGATAACCAGCGGGTGTGAGATGGCACTTGAAAAATTGCTAATTTCTGATGTAAAGTTAAAGCTTGGAGAACGAGAGAAGTCATTGCGACAATTCAAAGAGACAGGCAAATAAAGAATGGTAGGCAACATGTTGTTTTCAATCGAATTTTAAAATAATATTGGAAAATAGGGCAAACATTGTGAACAATTATTTTTTTAATTGAATCAATTTTATTTCATGTATTTATTTATTTTGTTGGATAGTTTCATGTTCCTTCAAATAAAACCATGTTAACAAATTTAGTGGTAGCTTGCGTGAATTTTAAGTTATGCTGTTAGCTTTATTTTGGCATGTCACGTGCTAAAGCTTTAGTAATCCAAAACGACTTTGAACGAATTTAAAAACTACTTTGTGACCTTTGACCACAATTTGCTCATACTCTGAACTCAATAAAGTCACGCCGAATTAATGTCAATTATAGAAAGCAAAAGTGAAAAATTCGAAATCTGAGACTGTATATGATCTGGTAAACGGAGAAATCGAAACAGACAGGGGTTGGTAGCATTTAATATAGCTGTAGCGTAGATACGCAAGCTAGACAAAAAGAGTTGGAAAGGCTGCCTCTCGCTTCAAGCACTTATTTCGGAATATGTGGAAAAAATGATTTTATGGCTGACAGTCTTTCTGGCTCTGTTCGTACTGAATGATTTAGTGTTTTCAACTTTTGTAGTTCATTTTAAATAAAAAATTGATTGAAGCTTTTTGTTTAAATTATAACTGAGAAAATAATCTAACTGTTTTTTTGCGGGTTTAAGTTCAGCAAAACTAATATAATGAATACTGGAAAGGAGCAATAATACGTTTTCCAATATAAGTTGCAGGATGGCAGCTTTTTGACTATTATTAAGAAGTATTAAACATACTATAATCATTATAATAATCTACTACATAATAATAGCCGTGTCTGTGAGTGAGTGAGTGAGTCATTAAAATTAGCTTTCAGAATAAAATTACTCACTTTTAGCAGGATAAATATTAAATGAATGTGTATGTGGAGCATAATTAAATATATTACTGCATGCATGACTCTGTGTGTTTACCTTTCTGTCTGTCCTAGACAACATTAAAATTATCTTAAAATAAAATCAGCAATTATTTACATGATTAAATTATGTCGAACGATGTAGACAGGTGGATTGCATTATGTCATAAGAAAGAATAAACAGAAGTAGGTAGCTTGAAAAATAAAAATCGTAAAGTCGATCTAGACATTTTGATACTAACCACCAATACTAATGCGTTAGTATCAGTAGTTGGTATGAGAAACATTGTGAGGTTGTCGCTGGGCGAAATGATAAAAAGTGAACTCTAGCGTTAAGATGTGAACAAATATAAATTAGGTCTTTATTTGTAAATGTAAAATTCTGTTTCATGTTTGCGCATGAGTGCCCGCCGTATTATGAATGCATTTTTCGTGGTTGTTTGCTGGTCCTTTGTGTGAATGTAAAAGTTAAACGTGGTTATCTTATATGCATGTACATGGCCAGAGTTTGGCAAGCAAACGACGTTGTTACACTCAAGTTCAGAGAGCACAGAGGCTAAATGAAATTATTGTAGTTTAAATTGATTGTTTTATTGGTTTAAATATTCAATAAAATCATGTTTGAAACTGGTCGCTATGCGCTAGAGGTTTCATCGAAGAAAGTGTGCAGTCCGAGTTTTATTATTCATTTATCTATCACCTCCATAAAAGTGGTCAGCAAGGTAATGGGACAAGGGGTAAGCGTGGTAATGGAACGGTGGGGAAAGTTTTCATCGTGATAATAGGATGGCGGAGAAAGTACTAAGCGTAGTAACGGAACGGCGGGGAAAGTTGCTATCGTGACAATAGAATGTCGGGTAAAGTTTCAAGCGTGGTAATGGGATAGCGGACAAAATGCTTAGCGAAAAGTGTTCATCATGGTAACTGGATGGCGGGGAAGAAGGGATCGGCGGGGTAGCTGGACGGCAGTGAAAAAGTGTTCAGCGTGCTAACCGGACCACTTCAACTAGTTTTTTGTGTAATTTTTCACAAATTAAATTAACAGAGGACACTGAAAAAACTACCATGATTTCAAATATTCTCAACAGCCATATATTTTTTTTACAAACTACCATCAGGTAAAATTACTACGTTCATCAATAGACATAGACAAAAATACGACATCATAATAATTTTATTCGAGGTAATTACTCATTTCCATTGTTCTCTCCGCAATTATGACGTCATTATAGCTGCCATTATACATTAATTTTGATCTTAACTATTCATAAATGCATAAATCTGGCGCAGACACCATGAATGAATGAGTAATTAGTACGAAATGACTATTTTTACGAGACAAGCCATACTATTGGCAAAGAAGCGGAAATGACAAGACAAAGAAGTGAATCAAGTCTAAATAGTTGGTGTTCAGGTTTATCTCTAATTTGACAATATTTTTGAAATACTTTTCGTTGTCCAGTTACCATAATTTATGTACAAACAAGATGTAAGTGAATTGTAAGTGAGTGGCTGCATTCCAAACTGCAAAGCAATAAACAGTGTGCAGTTGAAAAATTAACATTCTCAATATTTTTCCGCCACCGATCATTGTAAAGAATACTTATTTTGGGAAACCCCTCTGGAAAAAGAATGGGACGAATAGGATGGTTAACTACGTTATTATTTTGCCTCCATTTTTCCCTTGTTGCCAGTAATAATCGAAGCGGATTGGTGGAGTTTCAGAATGGCTGGAGTGACTTGTTTAAAAAAGGAAAACTAATTTACGACATTACCTCCCTCATCGATGAATCGGTAAAAAGTGTAAATAAGAGCGAATTTAGCTCTTCCCTCTCAACCTTGGAAAAAATATTTTATGATGGTGGAGCTGCTCCACATTATGAAGCAGGTTGTTTATTTTGCCATAACCATTAATTTATAAGTTTTAAGTGAGGAAAATTGTTTGCACTTTACTAATTTTTATATATGTTTCAGGTGTACAAATTCAGAACATGACTCAACTCTCTAATTTAATGAAAGGGATTGACAAAGTTTTATTTCAAGGGGAAAATTCAAAATCGAAATTAATCATCTCGCTCAAGTAAAATTCTCAAATAAATATATTATTCATTCTTAGCATGCCTAAATAGTAAAATGATTTTTTTTATAGCAACGCCATCAACACTTTCAAAATATCCAACATTAATGGTTCCACCCTTGGATCCCGACTTTCTGCCCTGATTTTTCCCCTGGATGATGTCCCTTGTGAAGCAAATATGGGCTTGAATAATGCATCTTTGAGTGTAAAGAATTTTCTCAACTCTTATGGGATTTCTTTAGGCTTCCGCTACCAACAGGACCGCTGTTATCCATCCAAGCTGGCAATTGAACAAGCAGACTTTCTCTACCATGTCGTTAACTTCACGACCCACGTTGGATTTCCAGAATCTTACACAATTTTTCGAAATCATTTGCTATCAATAGCACAGAAAAAGGGTTATCAGCAGGACTGGACAAAGTTCAAGTTTCACTTGACCCTGAATTCTTTCGTGTCTGAATACGCGGTTCAGAATGATCTCGAATATAATCTTCTTTTGTCCCAATTTTCCAAAGCATGGACTGAAGAAAGTGGCTCATCAGTTATAGTCAAATTCTCAAAGAGCTCGTTTTTCTCAAAGCTGGGCAAAATCCCTGCAAAAGTTATTGACCGAAATAACGTCATATACCCCTGGATTCATATCATCAAATCTCATACAAGTTTTACACCTGCATTTTTATTCCGGGCGTTAACCACCATTTCATCCATGTTCGAGAAAATCCATGTCCGAGATGGTAAATGAAACAATTCGCTTATTTAAAAAAAAAATCTCATAATGGAATTTTTAAATTTACTCCAACTTGTTCTTCCATTTACAGAAGGGTGGAAGGAAATAAACCGCATTTTGGATCAACTTGGACCAGAAACAAAACTCCCAGCTCCTGTCAACGCCGCCCTTTTCATGTGGGGGAATAACGCAAATGAAATCAGTGTCAAGGAAACTGTAGCTGTGGCGGAGAAGCTAAAAAAGCGAAACATTATTTTCCACTCTCTTGAGCTACGAGATTTTACTCACAAACCGACTTGGTTTGATGGCGTTATTGGCGACCTACCTACGGCTTGTGGTCACTTTTACCTTTCCTCCTTGCCCCCAATCTACGCCGTGCAGAAGACAATGCAACAGTGTGGCTTTCTGTTTGACCAAAATTCGTCCAGTTTCAGCTTTTATTTGGAAATTGACTGGAAAACAGCGGCAGCAGAAAGCTACTCTTTTGAGTTTTATAACAAGGACGTCCAGCAAAAGTTGAATGATGCTTTGATGGCTCGAAATGAAATTCTAAAGGTGAAAGAGAATGCAGACGTGACAGTGAAATTTGTGCATGATAATCTCCCACAGAAAGTTCCCTACTCTGGGTTCTACTGTAATGCCACGCTGCTCAAGATTAATGCGTATTTTGAAGCTATGGGGAATTGGGCGAGGATGAATAATTATCCCATTCGAATCGGCTCCATATTTCCAGACTTGGTGAATAACGATAAGCTTATCACGTGGTGGTCTAGGATTACCGTGACTAAGGATATTTCTACAGGGCTCACTTCCAACATGCCGGTCTACGTTTTGAGAAATTTTCCTAAAAATCCGAATCCATATTGGAGCGTCAACTCTTGCGTCCAATGGTCAAAGAATGTACCGGAAGAGGGGATTCCGCTTGATAGCCAATTAAGCGGAGTGACCGTATCCATGGATGTACAAGAAGATCTAAGTGTTCAGGAGCTTGAGACCATGTTACTATTTTCTTTCCATAAATTTAAAACTGTCGAGATTCAACCAAAAAAGGAAGACCAGCTAGCAGACCTTAAAACATTGAACGATCTTTTGAATTCTGACTTTTTGGAGGCTTTGGTTGACTTTGACATTTTAGGAGGCTCCCTCTACCTTGAGATTTCCGTTGAAGGGACAAATTTCACAGAAACCTTTGACCAGCTTGAAGACCTCTCAGAGAGAATTTCCCAAGGTCCCGAAACCGGCGTTCGTTTGGGAGGCATTCATTTGACAAACTGGGGAAAGCAAATTGCACCGGAAGCTGAGCTAAAACAAATTGTGGACCTGGGGCAAACTTACAATTTTAAAGTAGGCCTCGTTTTCCCCAACTGTGCTAAACTGCTGGATGCCATAGCAAAGCCTCCAAACTCCACATTGATCCCACCAACAGATTATATCTTATGCCCGACAAAATTAATGCTGGCTTATAACAAAAACAAGGAGGATTTTTCGACTAATTTGGATACGCATTTGTATATTAGTAAAATATTGGAAAATTTTCTTCCCGGGAGGGCTATCCATTTTCGACTTCAAAGCGCCCCCTGCTGTGACACCGATGATTGGTACAAGCAAGCTGAGAATTTTGTCCGGTTTTTGAATGACGTGAATCAGTTTGCTGTCGGAAATCAACTCAAATACTTCCTCACTCAAGCTTTCACAAGTGCCAGTCGCGCAGCCAATACAAGCAGTTGGTTTCATTCGGAGAATCATGCGAATTTGAATAACGTATCTGCGATTATTGATCGGGAAGGAGGTAAGCAAATTAGGGATTGCCAATGGGCCAAAGGGCAAAAGACCGGTAACGGATTTTATACAATCCACATTTTTATTTTGTAGCACTTGGAAACCATTCAAATATCATAGGATTGCGTAATCATCCTTATAACTGGGTGAGAAACAGGAAACGCAACAAGAAAAACAGTATTGCCGCACAAAAACCATTGACTCCTACAGAAAGTGTGATTTCCCCTTCGAAAGAGTTGAGTACCCTTCCTTCCAAACCTAAGGTGGTAGTATCTGGTAAGAGTTTTAAAAAATTTATAGTAATAATAATAATAAGGATTTTATTCAACGATATCTTTATTTGTACAAGACCAACCTATAAAAACTCCTCCAACTCCAACACCTCTACCTTCACCTCCAAAATTCCACAATGCTCGACCTTCTGAATATGAGGATGCCTTTTTTGAAATTGAAGCACCTGTTCCAGAACAAAGTTTTCATCGTGAAGAAGGTAATTTAAGAGATATTTTTTGATACGTTTTATCTTGCGCATTTAAAAAAGGAATTAAATGTAATTCAACAGTGTCCCCATGTCGCACCCCTGTGCCTGTGGGATTTGGCTATTCTTTCCAAAATGGAGTGGGTTTTACTCAAAACAAGATTTTAAAATTGGGCGAACTGAACCCCTCAAATATACAAAATATCCCTGAAGGGATCAACTTATCTAGGCACAATGTATCCAGAAGTTGTTACGAAGTATTTCGAAATCCGGACCGGCTTTTAACAGCAAAATTGCGAGAACTCGGCATTCCCCAAAGTTCCGTTGCAGTTGAAGGCTTTGGCAAATCTGTTTCACAAAAGCACTCTTGCTTCAATCTCCTTCCCGCTCATGACATCTCAACCACTCCAACCTGGAACAGTTTAACGGCAGCTGTGGACTTTTCATTGTTTAATGTTGAGATAAATCCTGAAGTCACATTGGAACCGGACTTTATTCGAGATTTATCTCGACTCCATCCCTCCAACACGATGAATCAGGATTCTGATAATCTTTGGGATTTCTTTTTTAGACTATACAGCACTCACACCGTCACCAAGGTGGAATTAGGCGGAAGCATTCTGATCACTGTGGAGCTAAAGCCGCAACTTGAAAATACAGCCGAGAAACTTGGAGATTTTGAGACACTTGCAATTCTCAGCAAAGCCATTGGAGAAATTTCCAAAAGTTTGCAATGGGAAGAAAAGAAAAATTGTATTCTAGGTCCTTTCGATATTGAGCCTAGAGTCTCTTACAAGTTATCCATGCTTGGAGGCAATCCCATTCATTACTTTGCAAACTTTTCCGAAATGACTTTGGTAAAAAATGTGTTCAAGTGGAAAGAGTCATTGGAACACTATCCCGTCGTTTTGCCCACTTCCTTGAAAGTGCATGCGATTGGTGACGTTGTCGAGAAGTATGGGAAAGAGGTGTCAAAGGAGATTCCAGGCTGGATCAGAAATCAAATGAGGCGTAGTTCGTATTAAAGGGAGGAAGGAATTTAAAGGCAAGTGAAACGACCAAAAATGTAGTTATTTTAACATTTTCCAAATTAATTTGATGCTTTAAGTGTAGTTAAAAATGTGTATTATTCATGAAAAGAGACCTTGGTCTCATACTCTCGTAAAATTTGAATAAACAATACACCCATAAATTTATAATGATCCTATTTTCCAAGTAGTTTGTGTTAAAGTTTCATTCCTCAACTAATTTATCCAATGATTAAAAATTAAAATACATGAATGAGTTGAAATATAAATGAGTTTGCTCTTCTTCCTGTCTTTTCTCATATTTCTCCTATTTTTAGACTAATTGCTTCTCTTAAAATATCTGTCGTAAAGCATTCCTTCCTTTTCTGTTATCTTTGGTTAGGCAACTTCTAAAAGTTCATAATCGGTATTCATGAATGACAAAAAATGGTCTCTCAATTTGTCAAATGTTGGGCGGTTCTTTGGCTCGATATCCCAGCAGCTTGACATTTTACCAAACCTAGATACAAAAACATGAAAAATAAACAGATCAAGCAGGAAAAACAATATTACTGTTTTCAAAGGCGTGAAAAATACAAGAATTTTCTTACACCTCTTCTGAAGCTAGAACTGGTCTAGACATTCGCATCCCGTTGAGAATATCTTCAACAAAATCCACCGTAAATGATACACCAGGATATGGAATGTCCCCTTCAATAATAATTTTTTTAGAAACTGTTTTTAAAAGTGACAATTTTAATAAAGAAAGCAAACCTAAAGAAAATATTTCCCAGATAGTGACCCCAAAACTCCACACATCCGACTTTGTTGTAAACTCCATACTTTTGAGAGACTCATAAGCCAGCCACCGCCAAGGCATAGGTTCTTGTGTTGTTTTGACGTATTTTTGATACTCATATAACTTTAACCTGTCTCAAAAATTACATCATAAAAAAATCATCATCCTTGATTCATCTTACATCTTCCTGGATGAGAAGCTGAATGCCACTTACATTTCGACTGGAGATATATCCCATTCCAGCAGCAATTTCTTTTGAAAATCTTATCATCTCTGGAACACTTTCTTTCTCTTCATTTTCCACTTGATTTGCTTTCATATCTTTAAGATGAGCTCGCAGTGACCCATTTTCGCAGAGCGTGGTCACAATGTAAATTATTCCTATAATTTCATTTTTATTAGAAAATACATGCAAAGCCTAACTAATTCGTGCAAGTAAATAAGTAGACCTTTATAACCTTTCTGAATTTCCTTGGTGTAAGCTCCAACAAACTTGATGACATTGACATGCTCTCCAATATAACACAACAACTTCACTTCCGTCAACATACTTTTAAAACTTGAATTACCACAACCATCGTGAGGAACCTTGACAGCGACATTTTCACTTCGAACCATGGCTTGGTAAACAATCCCGAAAGTAGTTAGTGTCAATGGTAAACTGAGTACTATGAATGTATGTGATATCTATACAGCTACTGTCTATACTAAGTTTATTTCATTTTTATAGTATGTACATGATAATGTACATATGACTCTCACTAACATACAAAAAAC
>JAHZNA010005065.1:0-15356 GCA_027743935.1 Sinodicranocentrus sp. ZH6 | reverse complement strand
ATTAATTGTGAGATTTTTAAATCGAAACTTCACCCACCTGGTATTGTGGCTGGTAGGGTGCATATTGACCTCCTTGGGGTTGTCCCAGAGGAGGTTTTTGCTGTTGGGAGGGTCCATATCCACCTTGTGGGGGTCGAGGGTACCCTTGAGATTGCTGATACTGAGATTGCTGATACTGAGATTGAGGATAGGCAAGTTGGGTTCCTTGAGGATACCCAGGTTGAGTTCTTTGAGGATATGCATTTTGGGTTCCTTGAGGATATGCATTTTGGGTTCCTTGAAGATATACATTTTGGGTTCCTTGAGGATATGCATTTTGGGTTCCTTGAGGATATGTTTGTTGAGGGGATTGATATCCCTAGAAAATGGACAATATCAAAATGAATGTTAATTTTTTGAGAATTCCTGGATTTTTTTTATTGTGAAATTTTAAAAACCTACCGGATACTGTCGGACAACACGAACACTACTAGGATAATACATTGTTGAGCTAGTAAGGATTGGGTCTGATTGGGCTCCTCTAGACATGTAACTGAGCTGGATATTAAAAATTAAAAATTGAGAAACCTTTTTCAATAATAATTAATATCAAAATTAAATTTAGTTTTTCTTACTGAGCTTGGAATCCCTGGATAAGACCGTAAAACCCGGATAAAACCATTGTTTCTGAGATTGCCACGATATGGAAGAGTTTGACCCTGTTCATAAAATTTGATAGAATAATAATTTGAAGTAGAATAAGAATTCCCGATTTTCCGCAGTTTGCAATATAACTATACCTGTTTGATAATTATAAACAACATAAGTAACTGGATAATCCAGCCCATGAAATATCCATTTCCCCCCATCCTTCCCGCTTGAACTTTGTTCACAATCACTTTTTCCGATAAAAAAATGTCAGAATTTTAAACACTTGTTTCCATTATCACTTCATACTACACTGTTCAAAATCCTGTCGAAATCTTGCTTCTCAAGATTATTTTCAAGTTTCAAATTGTTCTAAAACTGGAAACAAAAATTATTCTTTGTCTTGTTCTCTGTGTCCGTGGCCGTCTCTTGTCTACAAGGAAATATCTCAAAGACCACGATCACTCTTATATTAAATGATAATTTTCAAGATAACCAGTGTGACTCAAACTACGATTAATTTGTACCGTCCCACTAACAAATTATCATGTACACATTCCGTCGTGACGAATCATATCAGTCCACAGACGGTAATAAATATGTATAAAAATAATACTAAAAAATACGTTTTAATCTTCTCCGTATAAAGTTCTCCAAAGGAGTTCAAGTAAAAACAAGTGATCACGTAGCGCAATCACAGTTTAATAATTTTTAATGGAGAGTATGATATGTGTTCTTTACAAAAGCATTGGAAGAAATATAGGCGTCAATGAATTGAGTCATTCCTCCAAGCCGGAAGCGGAGAACGTTCTCGTATTTGATATGAGAGATGTGAAGAGATGCAGCGTGACATGATAATGATGGCACATTTAATAATACACATTATCGATTCTCATTCACGCCGAGGGAGAGAGAGACATCATTAGATTGAAATGACAAAATAGTGCAGAGTTGGTGGATTCCTAGGAATAAAAATATTTTGTTGGTAGTTGGTAGTACAGCTCTCAGCTGAAAAAAGAAGAAGCTAAGTCGGCAAAAATGTCATTTGAATTGTGCAGGAGTCATGCAAGGTCATTTTTTAACATGTGTTTGGAAAAAAGTTAATAATAACATTTATATGAGGATGGTTACATCATGACTATCAATTTGGGGTTTTTGTGGGTGTCATAAAATATAAGGATTCATGGAATCAAGTGGGATTGGGGGAAAATGACAGAGTTGATTTTTATAGGTATCACCACCCAAACTGATGGAGATGGGGATAGAGATTTTGTTGTTGATAATAAATTGCGTCATTTTTAATGTAATTTTAATTTCAATTTGGAGAAATTGTTTTTGTATGTATTTAGAGTTTCCTCGAATATTATTTTGATTAGGGAGATTTTGGATTACGAGGGGGAATTGATATTGATTAGTGTTTTCTTGAAAAGTGCATTATGATCGTGAGGATAATGAAATGGTTGAGGTGAAGGATATACATGCTATTTGGTGACCTAGACAGTGACTTTGAGAAGAGAAAAAAGTCTATAGAGTAATTTATACGGAAGGAGGGAGGTGAGGGAGTTTAGTGAGTATAAAGTCAAGGTCAAGTTAAAAGTTATTCTGGATAATGTTGCTTATAAGAAAGTTACACGTACCTTCATTAAAATTCCGGGAAAATTGTATTTTCTGTGAAAACACTCTCGCATTCCAGCTCACCAGCCAGCCAACCAACCAGCTTGCAATAAACGGTTAAAAAATTCTAGAAATTATGTCGAAGAATCATGTATTTTATTAGAAGTGCTGCAATCTGAATTGAAGTATTCTAGAAACAGCTCGAAATCAACAATTGACTAGAGCTCAACTGCTTTTGAAAGAGTAAAACGATAAGACTCTGGTCTCATTTGGGGCTTGTTCCAATACATGTACTTTAACTCCAGATGTTCTCATTGGAGGACAAGGAACTTACAGATCTTGTAATAATAAATAGTATATTATGAAATCATATTGAAGAGTATCCATTTCATTTCTGAACACATTGCATAGTCTCACTCTCAGAATATTATCGAGAAACGCTGTGTGGAGATGAAGATGAGGAAAAGCTTATATTCTTCCTTTGAAAGGGTGATTAACTTAGGAGCATGAGCAGAGAGTGAACATTACTTTTGACAAGGGTCCCCCTCGTTTGTCATTACCAAACTTACGAGATTTTTCAGTAAGTGGGAATTAATTCCACTCCCACGCTCTCGGGTTTCGGTACATGTGTATGCAGCCATCTGTTTTATTTTAAGAAAATACCTACATGGATACTTGCAGTTTTTAAGGCATACGAGTTTTTTATTAGAATTATAGTCCTTTCTTTTTAAGAGACGTACATTACTTGTCGAGGTTTTCGAAGGTCAATTCCATTATGGAAAAATGAAATTATTCGTTTGTTGTTTTTTCTCTGACGATATGAGTGCATTAAGATAATGAGGGGAGGGGGGAAATCGTACATAGATAAAGCAAAGAGGATTGAGAAGCTTTTGTCTATTTTCTTTGCTGACCTACATGCTTTTGTACCTGACCTCAGGTTTTGTGAGTTTGGCATTTTTTGTGGCAAAAATTGTCAGCATGACGAGAAATTTTAAAAGTATTGAGGTGGCATTGTCAATTTGGGAGAATGGGAGGAACAGTAGGAAAGTTCGTAAAGTGTTTCCAGAAAGTGGGGACGTTTACATAAGAACTTTGATAGAGTTTGGCTTCTACACTTTTTCCATTCCGTATAGGGTCAGATATGATGCAAAAGACGGGGTTTATTTTCTCCAGAGGAAAAATTTCCAGGAGGTAAAGCCCATCCTATGGATTTTTAAAGAAAGATAACAATTAAGGTTAAAACTGAAAAGTATTTGTTTTTATGTATGTATAAAAAAGGTGCTTTGTGGGATTTTCGCAATTTCTTTACTCCTTTTCGCTGGAGCTTCTCTCTATTCTGGAATCGTTGAAGCTCAAGTTTCTCTCAATCCTTTGAACATATTCCATCAAATGGCAAAATTTGGAAGATCTTTACTTCTACTAGGGTACTTTGCAACTTGGTGGTGGAATCCTGGAAGGATTCTCGACGTTATAAATTTTCTTGCAAAGAATAGCATCGAGAAAACATTGTTCAAAGGGCGTGTCATAGTTTCACCTTCTAAAAGACTTCATTCATATTTTGCTTTATTGCTTTGCACAACTTGTCTCCTTCTCTTTGGCATGATACTCTTTGCCTCAGGTTACTTCCTGTGGAACGATTTCAAATCCGGTTTGAAGCTCCATATTTGCCACGTCACAAAAAGGATTGTGTTAGGAAGACAATGTAAAAACTTTGAAGATATTGAGTTGACTCGAGGTTGGATTGTTGCAGGAAGTATTGGTCTGTTCAACTGGTCATATTACTATCTCATTCTTATTCACACTTATCATCTTATGTTTGTCCATTGCTTGACCATATTTCTCTGTGTTAACCATGTATTGTCTCGAATCTCCAAAAGTCTTCATCGCCGAGATGATATCCCGTCTCTGGAAAATGTACTGGAGAAAACAAAATAAAATATGTGTGAATGCTAAATTAAATATGTGCATAATATAGTGCTTTTAATTACACAGGTGTATTTTATACGGCAATTGTTGCTACAAATGAACAAATTATTTGGAATTAATACACTTTCCGCGCTAACTGGGATTATGCCGGAAATGACTGAAACGCTTGTGTCCATTTTGGTCGATCGGATGAGCTCCATCACAAGAAGTGTGTCATGGATGGAACTGCTAGTTCCTGGAATTGTTATTTGGATCGGGATCGGAATCAACTCAAAGGTGTTATATATATATGGATATATAATTGAAGGAAATAAGTTTCATGTAAAATGTTAATTAAAAATTATGTCTTTATTGGGAATGAGAGAAGCTTCACAAAATGGCAGAGTATTTATCACTACAAGAGGTTGGTCTAAGGTCAAAGTTCAAAAGACAATTGGTTTGTTATGAAATTCAGAATCAGCAGATTAGCATTAGTGGGCATGGCTTTTTTGTCGTGAATGCTGGATTTTTTGTGGGGGTAAGTGAGATTATGAGAAATCAATTATATTTTTCCATCTAATCAGTTTTATGTGATTTTATGCTGTGTGCTTGTTCCAGGTTATTTCTGGAATATTAGTTCACTCCGTGATTATCATGCAGTTTAATCAGCAGTTTCATTAAAATACAAAATACACATTTTTACAATCAAAATTCGCTGTACAGTCACCACCACAGAAATATCATTTGTCATATAATTGATCTGTTTTGAGGTTAAAACCTGATCGACATAAAATTGATAAAAATATATTCCTCAAAATCTGTTGAGCTGAATAGAGATTGTATTGTAAAGTGTCATATGCCCTGGTGATCCAAAACATCGATCAATCCAAAATGAAGCTGTGGTCATCAGTCCAATGATAGTGAAAATAACGTATAAACATAGCCTAGTTAAATTAAATCGGAATTTTGTACTGACATAAATCCCTGGATTTACTTACATGACGGGCGACTTAAATTACTCACGAAATTTGGTTGACAAAGCCAACACCAAACACTTTTCCTTATCAATTAATCAGTCAGTTACCTCGTAATGCCTATTTTTCTCGTTGGTCAAAACAAATGACACACCTCATTGATTTAATGTATGAATAATATTTGTGCTCTCATTAATCCTCCCATCAGGTAATTTATCTGCATCATTTCACTAACTAAGCTTTTAAGGCTGTTTTGGCTCTTTTTCATGAGTATATAAATAAAATTGAAAATACTGAATAACAAATCACTCTTACTTTGCAAGTCCTCCAGCTTTAAAGATCTACTCTTGGTAACAGTCACCGTAACCAAAATGATTGCTCGCTTGACAATAGTCGCTCTTCTTGGAGTGGTTGGCACTTCCCATGCTTTAAATGGTGAGTAATTTTCTTCAGTAAATCCTGCATATCTTTATTTTTGGAATGTTGAATTGAATTTTATTTTTTTAATCAGCCCAACTCACAAACTATTGTTCTTATCCACCATGCTGCAAAAGTAACATTAGTCCTCCGTATACAGCCGCCGAGAAAAGACAATGCCCTGGAAATTCGGAATGTGATGACTTCTCTGGATGCAAGTGGGAAGGACAGTTTGCCTACTGTGGGAGTAAATCTCATCAATGGGTCGTTGACAACAATATTGTTGCCTTTTTCTCCAAACACGGGGACCAGTCTAAATACATAAATAAAAAGCTTAGGATTACTCAAGGGTCGAGAAGTATTGACGCTGTGGTTTGTGACACTTGTGGAGATAGCGACTGCGATGGATGTTGTTCCCAGAATGCTGGAAGTAGTGGATACTTGATTGATATGGAGTCTAATACTTATGCAAGATTTGGAGGTTCTGATGGTCCAGTTACGTGGACTTGCTTGGATTGTTAATTTTTTAAAAAGTTTATGAGATCTATATTGTTATTGTTAGTATGCTTTGAAAGTCATAAAATGTGTGATAAATGATACGGTCAATATATATTCTTAATTGTGTAGTTTATTTGGCTGCATACTTTCCGAACTTTCCATTAAGCGTTACGGTACGTATAGCTATGTCGGAGCCGTATGCGTCACCAAAACTGTACATAAAATAAAATAATTCTTGGAATTTTCAGTAAATATTTTAATTGAATTTACGGGCAAAGGTGGATTCAAAGTAATCATTTCTGGTCTTGTCTCTGTCTACGTGTCCGTTCCTTTCATTATTGTAAAAACGAAGCTCAGGTGGACAGGATGAGAACTCGGGGAACAATATATTAGTTCAGACGAAATGGAAACAAGGTCACGACGAGGAAAATGAAGGTGAATTAATGATAATCGACGACAACTGTTGAAATGTTGTTGGGCAATGTGGGTGTGTTAATGTTTAAGCTAGCATATGTTATGATTTATGAATTGTAGTAGAGATCGAGGATGCTCTTCTATGGACGGTTAAAAGTCAAGGAAAAGACTAAGAAATGTCCCTAACGAAGCAAAAAGTTAACATATGCTGTATTTGATGCTTCGTGTAGTAAAGGGTAGCTTTCCCTTCAAGCCACTTTTATGACTAAATAGAACCTCTACTGAACTGTTTTTGTAAAAAATATTTATTTACCATAATCCGTATTCAATTAAATGATGAAAAAACTTGATAAGTCTACTTATGTTAAGATACATTTTTATTTTCTTGCGTAATTAGGCATTATCGCTGCTCATAGAATACACTATAGTTTCGAATCTATAACCTCTCAATCAACAGCCACACTGCAAGACATCCTGGATGGAAAGCAATTTCGCATTACAAACATAGCAAGGCTCCTCCTTATCTGGAGCACAATGTTTTTTGTGAAAAGCATGCCCACAAGTTAGCATAACTTCTTGGTTTTTGTTTCCAATACTAAATCCACAAGCCATACAAGATATTGGCGATCGGTCGTCCTTTAAAGCAGAGACAGTACGAACTTCGATAAAGTCGTATTCTGCACAGCCGCCTTCTAAAATGTCAAACATTTTGTATTGGGAAATAGATCCGGAAGATTCCATCAGTACAGATTTTTCTGTGAAGGATCCTGTCTTTCTAAACCGGAACCAGGACCTCCCACTTGATACCAGAAAATTGGTCGGTGTAACTTTGCCTTTTCCACGGCAAGCTGGACAGTTGACTTTGTTGTCAAATTTTGTCAACTTCAAAGAGCCATAGCGAGCATTTACATACACGTTCTTTTTCTCTGACGCGCAGTCTTCATTGCCACATTTCCCGATCACATTCAAACCGATGGAATAACCCTCCCACGGATTTTTAGCAGTGCCCCCAGATATTCCAGCTATCTGTTTCCCTTCAACATCCACACTTGTGAAACCTCCTCCTCCTCGAAGACGGAGCACCACGTGAATTGTAGATTCATTTCCTATTCTGTAATCAAACAATGTCCTGCCATCCTCCAGTTGCAATCCAGCACAAATCAACCTTTGCTGGTCAGGTGGGATTCCTTCCTCGTCTTGAATCCTTAACTTGACTGATTCAATTTTATCGGTGAGATCGAATGGTAGCTCCAGAATTTTGTCTGTTAACGTTCGAATGAAAATTTGAGTAATTGGATTCAAATTTCTGTAAATCTGGATTGGCTTGGTGGGTCCACAAGACAAAGCATTAACGTTAGCTGAGCGTTGGATGCGCATGTTGTCGAAGTAAAATAGCCAAGTGGACGGAAAATCAGTTAGTTTGGGGACATTCAAGCATCCTAAAGATGGAGATGAGATCTTTCGATCGTCACGAAGTATAGCGTTGTAAAATGCCATTTTTCTCTATCTTAAAGGAACAAAATTAAATTATTAATTTATAACCATATATCATATATATCATCCGTATGTATTCTGACGATTTCTGTTGAGATTTTACTAAATTGGAAATTCCTGAATTTAAGTCAGCAAACAATTGAATTTCATTTCGAACATCTTACCTTTATTTATCCAAGACTAGTGATAATAAATAACTGGCTAGCAGTGTATACCACTGTTGATTATTTTGAAATCGCTAATCTTTCAACAGACAATAGTAACCGATATGTGATCAAATTTCTCTTTAAGGGAGTAATATAGAGTAAAGAATTTAGATTTAGATACCAGCCAACTGAGCTACTTAACAGCCAACATCTAGATTGCCAAGTGCAAAATTTCAAGTGCTATGTGCTGTCTTGTGAATGTACGCGTACCTTGTGTGTGGTCCATCTGACGTTTTCTTTAAACGAAAAAACGTAATCCTATATGATCCACTGTATGTGGGTTGACTGTTTCTTTTTACTAAACTACATTTATATATGAACATTAGTAAAAGAAATATATTCAAGCAAAACCAGCAATGACAAATGACAACTACTAGACGATACTATATTATGCAAATGTGCATACTATAATGCAAATCATGCAGAATGCAGGCAGACCTCAAGTGAAACAAAGACACAACAGGTGACAGGGCAGGGTAATAAGACATGCTGACGACTGCCTTTAACTGTATAATTAAATAATTCACTTAAAATTCAAATTAAGGGAAAATGTATTTAGCGGTATAACATTTTTGAGATTAGGGATATGATAACGGTGCTTGGGTTTAAACGTTAAAAATTGAGATAATAAATCCCATTCATCATCCTTCATCATTTATACCTATCAGATTGATTGTTAGTTAGTGTGTTAGTTTGTTTAAATTAAATACAATTTTACAGAAAGAAGGATACGTATACGTCATGATAAATTGATAGGCGATGCATAATATTAAATTTAAATAACTTAAAAGTAAGTTTTAAACTGCACATTTTTATGTATTGAAACCGGTCTGAGAAAGATTATCATCACTGTTTTTGCAAAGATAGCAGCACAGCACCTTCAAATATGTGCAATTTTTGCAAAAACATCGCGAATATTAAACATTGTTGAATTTCATCATAACATGTTGGAACTCTTGGAACTGCAGGTATTTACTGTACTGATGCTATTTTAATGATTCAAACAAAGTTTTAAAAAAATGGTTTGAAACTCGGCTTTTCCTCAAATCCGTGAAACTTGTTGTGGGAAATGATTCCCCTGTATGTGTAGACTTTTCTTGTGAATAATAATTCTGGAAGATTAAAAATATTATAAAAAACCTATAAGTGAGATGAATGGTGAATCAAGGGTCCATAGAGGGAGTTTCTTCTGGATTCCCTTTGGGGAGTCGTGGAGGAAAATAAAAAACACATAAGGAGTACGAAGTACGAGTATATGAGGTGCTACTAGACTATTATGTAGTTATATTAACTATGAGGGCAGATTAGCTAATTTTAGAATTTTAGTTAATTGCTTATTGCTTCTTGCATGAGTAAATTCCGGAAGGTAAGATTGATAAACTTTGTAGTTTGTTTACAGACTTGGGAAAATTCATGTACAAGTTGGTATTTATTTACTGAATATGTTAAAATGTTGACATTTAAAAAAATCAACGGCACAAGTAAAGGTCTTTATCGTGTAACTTAACTTGTACCAGAGTTTTAATAAAATTAGTGCGCAGTTTATAAAAGGATTTTTTAGTATTGTCCTTTTTTAGGGGAACGGGGGTGGTACTTTGCACTCCATATACATAAAAATTAACAAAAAACAATAAATAGGCTTGCTAATGACAAGATATAACAGGGGGATAGTTAATTTTACCTTTATTTTAAATGAAGTACATAATTATTAAAGTATATCAATTATAAATGTAAAAAATAGTATTATATTGGAATTAACGTATTTAGAGATAAAGTTTTGGTTTTATTAAACGTCAAGCTTTCGGCTTCAAACCGCAGCCTTAGGTCAGATAAAAAAGTACATTACAACTCAGAACACACGACATGGGTTTCAATCTACTTATTTGAAAAATACAAAGTTTAGCGGTGTAATCACTGCCAAGCCAATGAATGAAACATACATCATAATAAGGAAATAGTTATTTAATTACTATCAACACCGTTCGGCTGGTTTCAAATGTAGAAAAAAGAAAATTACTAAGAAAACCTAAGACAAATTTCGATAAGGGTCAAAATGATTAATTTCCAGCATTCAACTACTCAACAGCCATACTCCAAAATATCCTGGAGGGAAAGCCATTTCGGATTGCAAACAAAACATGGCTCTGTCTTTTCAGGGGCACAATGTTTCTTGTGAAAGGCATGTCCACAACTTAAGTAGACTTCTTGGCCTTCGTTTTTGATTCTAAATCCACAAGCCATGCAAGATATTGGAGACTGGCCTACCCCTGAAGCGACGGTGCTAACTTCGATGAAGTCGTATTCTGCACTGCCGCTTTCCAAAGTATCAAACATTTTGTATTGGGATATAGATCCGGAAGATTCCATCAGTACCGATTTTTCTGTGAAGGACCCCGTCTTTCTAAACCGGAACCAGGATCTTGCACTTGCCACCAAAAAATTGGATGCGGACACTTGGCCTTTTCCACGGCAAGCTGGACAGGCGACCTTGCTGTCAGATTTTGTCAACTTCAATAAGCCATAACGAACCTTAACAAACACATTTTTTTTATTTGACACACAATTTTCATTGTTACACTTCCCGATCACATTCAATCCGATGGAATAACCCTCCCAGGGATTTTTTGCAGTGCCTCCACATATTCCAGTTATCTGCTTCCCTTCAACATCCACACTTGCGAAACCTCCTCCTCCACGAAGACGGCGAACCACGTGAATTGTAGATTCATTTCCTATTCTGTAATCAAACAATGTCCTGCCATCCTCCAGTTGCAATCCAGCAAAAATCAACCTTTGCTGGTCAGGTGGGAGTCCTTCCGTTTCATAAATCTGCTCCTTGACTGATTCAATTGTATCAGATAGGTGCACAAGTAGCTCGAGAGTTTTTCCTGTCAATGTTTTAATAAAAATTTGACTAAGCGGATTCTCTGCAGGATTCAAATTTCTGTAAATCTGGATTGGCTTGGTGGGTCCGCAGGGTAGAGAATTAAGATCAGTTGTGCTTCGAATAGGGTTGTTGTCGAAGTAAAACACCCAGTTTGACGGAAAATCAGTAAGTTTTGTGAGATTCAAACATCCTAAAGGTGGAGATTTTGAGATCTTTCGATCATCACGAAGAATAGCGTTGTAAAATGCCATTATAGTCAACCTTAATAAATATGTAACAAATTATTTCTAATCAAGTGAATGCATTTTGAATTTTTTGTTTGAGATTTTCCGAAATGAGGTAAAAATTAATTAGTGAAGTTTGCAAATTATTGAATTTCCAAGATCTTACCTGTGATTTTCAAAGACGCCCAAATAACAAGTCCAGTATATGCTTATCGATTATTTTGAAATCGTAAATCTCTCAAGACGAGTAGTAACCGATGATGTAATATTTTCCCTATGTCTTTGAGTGATGGTGATAAAGAATTTGGATACCGTGGAAAATTTCCTTGTTTGCACAAACACCGTCTTGTGTGTAGTTGTAACTTGTTCGTAAGACAATTTCTGCAGACCTAGAACAATACCAGAATACGTAATCTTAATCCTAATCGAGTAAGTATTAAATGAATTATCAAAGCATGTATGTAAGTACAAATAACATGTACTTGTACACTACACATCCTATGCATATATCATGTGGACTGTTCCAGAATGTTTTACAATGTTAGGTTTAGGTACTTACATACTTACAAGAAAAATACATTTAATCAGTGGAACAAAGAAATTATGCTCAGGCTTACGAGACGTCATGTACTTAAAAATCTAAATACATGGCATGCAAATCTTCTGGAAGTATGTATGCCAGATTAGTGACTCAACAAATTTAGTGTGACATATGAGCTTAAATACTTTCAATTTGAATGCAAGAGAGGAATATCGAATAGTTTTCTGTAAAATAAACCATATAAAGGTGAAGCGCAACTAACTGCATATTTTCATAAATGTACATACGTGTTCAAACTGCTTATAAATAAAACCAATCCATCAGTTTTAGTTGATAGTTAACAACTTAATCCTTTGCTTAGAAGTAGTCTTCATTTAACGACTAACCGTTTAAAAACATGTCCAAATAGTTCATTTTTTAGAACTCCTTCACAGATCAGCTTTCCTCCATTGGCGTCATATGATGCTCTAACTTCTTATACTTTTTCCTGTTACTCTAGTGCAAGTTGATAAACTGTGAAAACAATGAGGGACTGTGTATTGTGTATTATCATAACCTGCTAAAAAGAAGTGCAAGTCCTACCCAGATCCAGGTAATTTGACCCAGAGACAGACTGCCAGTTTTATTCAGTACTTTTTTAAATATTTTTATTTCTGGTGACGGTTTTGGTTACTTTTGAATAGGTCCGGTCCAACACCCTGATATGTTGATAAATTATGCAATAAACCAGCAGAAAACAATGCAACAAAATATTCTGCAAATTTTGGAAACATAGTAAAATAAATCACATATTTTTTGTGTAAAGAGTCAGCAATTTAATAATTTATAAAGAATTCCATTGCGAAAAATGGTGGTATGAAAAAATGACCATATGTGCACATTTTGAGTGTCGTTCGTATGGTATATGGTACACTATAGAGGGCAAAAAATGACCCGTATGTAACTAGTTCCTATCTACGTAGTCCGATAAAGATTATAATTGGTTGTATGTGTTTCAAACTTCAATATTTATTCAGCCTACAGTTAACATTTTTACTGACGAAAAACTATACTAAAATAAAAATTGCATTTGTTCATAAAAAAATCATTTGTTCTGCCACTCTAGCGGTCCCCTTTAACGCAAAATCCTGAGGAACCCTGTCTACCACAGTTTTCCCAGTAGGGGCTGCCGCCATTGTTTACCGTTTCCTCGGTAGTGTCTTAAAATTCCATCTGCCTCGGAAACATTCAAAGTTTGGTAACCTTGTTCCAATTGCATCACAAGGTGGTTCCCCATTTGCTTCACTCTCTCAGGCATAACTATATACTTACCCCTATCCCCATATGGCCACAGTGTAATTTCCCTAGATGTTTTCTTCATCATTAATAATTCTTGACAAATCTGATACGACCAAAAATCCGTCTTCAACTCGGCTCACCGATCCTTCACCATTTTTTCGTTTGGTCGAATATCATGCCGAAAAATCCACCCCGAAAGCTGTACTCTCCAAATTTTGCTGACTTATTTCTCGAATCTAGCAAGTTCACTGACTCTTGGAAATTTTGAATAGACTCATTGCGAGCCATAATGTACTCATCAAAGTCTTCAAATACCATGTATTTCGAGATCCTTTTGTGCCGATACAAGCAGTCATTTGTTGCCGCTGATAGTCCACATTCTGCACAAAATGAATGACTCAGGGAGAAGAATATGAGAGAAATCTTATTTAAATTATCCAGAGATTTGAATAATTAGGAAGCTTTTAGGACGGGCGGTTTTAGATTTGGGGTTTTAATTGACGCATTAAGTTTCTTGTTTACAAAGCCCAAATTGCATGAAATTGTGTGCTTGATTGGTATCCCTTTACATTAAGACGTAAAAGTAGTTATAAACTAATTCAGCTTTGTGGAAGCAACTTAATCTTCACTTATTTCAGAGGGAGGGGCTCGGAGGGGGCACTTCCTACAATATACCGCACCGGTTAAGCTCTATATGTATTGAAATTTTTTCATTGTGTACTCTTTAAAATCGAGTGCACGTAAAAACATCTTGAAAAATATATTCATGTGTGTAGTTTTAGCAAATATGAAATCAATGATTGTATTTTAATGAATTCGTTTATTTCGACATTTCACAACTAATTGCAATAATAGGAAAGTCATAATTAAAAGTTTGCCATAGCCTAAATGATATACTTAACTTCACATACAACTTGAATATCTATTGACCTCCTACTCCTATCGATTCATCAACATCCACACTCCAAAACATCCTGGATGGAAAGCAAATTCGCACGACAAACATAGCAAGGCTCCTCCTTATCTGGAGCACAATGTTTTTTGTGAAAAGCATGCCCACAAGCTAGCATAACTTCTTGGTTTTTGTTTCCAATTCTAAATCCACAAGCCATACAAGATATTGGCGATCGGTCGTCCTTTAAAGCAGAGACAGTTCGAACTTCGATAAAGTCGTATTCTGCACAGCCGCCTTCTAAAATGTCAAACATTTTATATTGGGAACTAGATCCGGAAGATTCCATCAGTACAGATTTTTCTGTGAAGGATCCTGTCTTTCTAAACCGGAACCAGGACCTCCCACTTGATACCAGAAAGTTGGTCGGTGTAACTTTGCCTTTTCCACGGCAAGCTGGACAGTTGACTTTGTTGTCAGATTTTGTCAACTTCAAAGAGCCATAGCGAGCATTTACATACACGTTCTTTTTCTCTGACGCGCAATCTTCATTGTCACACTTTCCAATCACATTCAATCCAGTGGAATACCCTTCCCATTGAGTGTTTGAATAACCACCACATTTCCCAGCTATCTGCGTCCCTTGAATATCCACAGCAAAGAAACCAGTTTTCCTCATTGTTCACATTCATGTAGATCAGGATAGGTTTGGTAGGTCCACAGGGAAGAGAAGTTACGTCAGTTGTGTGCTGGATGCGTTTGCTGTCAAAGTAAAATGTCGAAGTTGACGGGAAGTCAGTTAGTTTGGTGACATTCAAACAATTTAAAGATGGAGATTTTTGGATTTTTGGGAAGTCACGAAGTAAAGCGTTGTAAAAAGCCATTTTAGTCAACCTTAAAGAAATATTAAATTAATTAATATTTAACAGAAATGCATTAAATTCCGGAATAGACATTGTAAACAATTTAATTTCAATCAAAAGTTGAAATTACTTCATTCGATCAAATGTAAATTACCTTCGTATTTTTAAATTATCCGTTAGCGTTGTAAACCACCAGAAGATAAATTACTCAAAAAAGAGAATTAGCCAACTGAAAAGTGATTAATTGTCTCTGGAAAACACGCAAGCAGACCACACACAGTAGGATTTCAAGTGGAAAATATACCATAGCATATGTTGTAAGTTCTAACTTTTGATCTAACATTTTCTCAAGACTATACAACGTCATCGACTATTAAATGCTTAATGTATGTATTATGTAGAAAATTACGAAACACATATTCTTTATCACTCGTACATAATCTGAGACATTAGACAATATCCATACTTATTATATGAGCGTGTTTGAGATCCGGGCAGTCAGTTTTGTACCCTTTTGTCATA